>CM070787.1:67326116-67591739 GCA_036346955.1 Dipus sagitta
CTGGGCCTGGGTTACCTCACTTAGTATAATCCTTTCCAGATCCATCCATTATCCTACAAATTTCATAACTTCATTTTTCTTTATCACTGAGTAGAACACCGTTGTGTAAATGTGCCACATCTTCATTATCCACTCATCAGTTGAGGGACATCTAGGCTGGTTCCATTTCCCAGTTATTGGGAATAGAGTGGCAGTAAACATGGTTGAGCAAATATTTCTAAGATAGTGAGATGAGTCCTTAGGATATATGCCTAGAAGTGGTATAGATGGGTCTTATAGTAGATCTATTTTTAGCTGTCTCAGGAATCTCCACAATGGCTGGACCAGATTGCAATCCAAGCAACAATGTGGAAGGTTTCCTCTTTGTCTGCATCCTCTACAGCATTTATGGTCATTTGTTTTCATGTTGGTAGCCAATCTGACAGGAATGTGATGGAATATCAATGTAGTTTTAATCTGTATTTCCCTGATGATTAGGGATGTAAAACATATTTTTAGATGTTTATATGGAATCTGTATTTCTTCTTTTGAGAACTCTCTTTTTAGTTCCACAGCCCATTTTTGAATTGGGTTGTTTCAGTTCTTATTGTTTAGTTTTTTGAGGTCTTTGTAGATCCTAGATATTAATCCTCTATCAGATGTATAGCTGGCAAAGATTTTCTCCCATTCTGTAGGTTGCCTTTTTGCTTTATTCACAGAGTCTTTGCCATACAAAAGCTTTGTAATTTCATGAGGTCCCAGCACTTAATCTGTGCTTTTATTTCCTGAGCAATTGGGGTTATGTTCAGAAAGTCTTTGCCAATACCAATATGTTGAAGGGTTCGCCTACTTTTGCCTCTAGCAGTTTCAGAGTTTTAGGTCTGAGATTAAGGACTTTGATCCATTTGGACTTAATTCTTGTGCATAGAGAGAGAGAGGATCTATTTTCATCCTTCCACAGATACATATCTAGTTTTTTCCAGCACCATTTGCTAAAAAGAGTGTCTTTTCTTCAATGAGTATTTTTGGCATTTTTGTCAAAGATCAGGTGGCTATAGCTACCCAGACTTATATCTGGGTCCTCTATTGTGTTCTATTTATCTACATGTGTTTATGTGCCAGTACAATGCTGTTTTTGTTATATGGCTCTGAAGTATAGGTTAAAATAAGGTATGGTGATACCACCAGCCTTATTTTTGTTGCTCAAAATTATTTTAGATATTCGAGGGTTTTTTTGTGTTTCCAAATGAATTTTTGGATTGCTTTGTTTTCTGTTTTCATGAACAATGCCGTTGGAATTTTGATGGGGATGGCATTAAATGTGTACCTTGCTTTTGGTAAGGTTGCCATTTTCACAATACTGATTCTTCTGATCCAAGAACAAGGGATTCCATTTTCTATTGTCTTCTGCAATTTCTCACTTAAGTATTTTAAGGTTTTCATTGTAAAAATCCTTCACTTTTGCTTAGGTTTATTGCAAGGTACTTTACTATTCTTTTTATGCCATTGTCAATGGGAGTAATTTTGTGATTTCATCCTCTGTGTTTGTTGTTAGCATATAGGAAGACTACTTATTTCTGTGTGGTTATTTTGTATCCTGCTACATGCCTATAGGTGTTTTTCAGCTCTAACAGTTTGCTGGATGAGTCTTTAGGATCCTTCATGTACAGAATCATGCCAAATAGTGATAACTTGATCTCTTCCTTTCCAATTTGTATCCCTTTTATGTGTTTCTCTTGCCTTATTGCTATGGCTAAGACTTTCAGTACTATATTAAGTAAAAGGGGGGACAGCGGACACCTGTTGCAGTCAGGTTTGCATTGCTGGTAGAAATCAACCCACCAAGAGCAGCTGGTAGGAAAAAGAGGTTCATTTTGGCTTACAATCTCGAGAGGAAGCTCCACGATGGCAGGGAAAATGATCACATGATCAGAGGGTGGACATTATCACCTGGTCTACATGAGGTGGACCATAGCAATAGGAGAGTTCAAGGCCACCCTGAGACTACATATTGAATTCCAGGTCAGCCTGAGCTAGAGTGACACCCTACCTTGAAAAAAAAACTGATGTAATCATCAGATTGTGGTTACGACACATATTGACATTCTGGCCCAGAATATTTTGTTGTTGTTGTTGCTTTTGTTTTGGGAGGCTGCTTTTTTCTTTTTTACTTTTTTTTTTTTTTTGAGGTAGGTCTTTCGCTGGTCCAGGCTGACCTGAAATTAACTATGTAGTCTCAGGGTGGCCTCGAACTCATGGAGATCCTCCTACCTCTGCCTCCCAAGTGCTGGGATTAAAGGCATGTGCCACCACACCCAACTGCCTCATGATTTTTTTACCATAGTTAGGAGCATTGCTGAACTCTACTTACTAAATTTATTGTGTGTCTGTGTGTGTGTGTGTGTGTGTGTGTGTGTGTGTGTGTTGCTCTTGTGAGCCCAGGTGTGTGCACACTCATGCATGTGGAGGTCAGAGTTGGTCTGGCGAGAGGAGTCCAGTGGCTTCCTTGATAACTCTCCACCTTGCTTATGGAGACAGGCTCTCTTGCTTCAACCCATGGCTCACTGTTTTTGCTAATCAAACAAACAAAAAGCAATAACTGAGGAATGATGCAACAGGGCTGGAGGGATGGCTTAGTGGTTAAGGTGTTTGCCTGCAAAGCCAAAGGACCCAGGTTTGATTCTCCAGGACCCACGTTAGCCAGATGCACAAGGGGATACATGCGTCTGAAGTTTGTTTGCAGTGGCTGGAGGCCCTGGCGTGCCCATTCTCTCTCTCTCCCCCTCTTTCTCTGTCAAATAAATAATTAAAAAAATAAAAAAAGAAAGAAATGATGCAAGAACCCTAGCTGGATGCAACCTGGACTGAGTATTACACACACACACCCCTAAAAATACATAAAGCTCTGCCCTCTGATGTAATGGCACTAGGATGCAGGGCCTATGGAAGGCTATTTGATTTAGATGATGCCATGAAGGTGACACCCCTCCCCATGATGAGATTAGTGTCCTTGGAAGAAGAAAAAGAGCTGGGGATGTAGCTCAGTGTGTAGAGTGCTTGTCTTTCACACACTAGTCCTTGAGTTCAATCCCCAGCACTGCATAAACCAAGCATGGTGGGGTGCACTGTAGTCCCAGTACTTAGCAAGAGGATTAGAAGTTTATAGTCATTCTTGTCTACATCATGAGAAGGCCAGGCTGAGATGAATGCAACCCTGTCAAGGAAGGAAGGAAGGAGAAAGGAAGGGAGGCAGGGAGGAAGGATTCTCCCTCTCTCTCCCTCTCTCTCTGTCTCTCTGTCTCTCTGAAAGAAGGCATTCATCTGCAAGCCAAGACGAGCTCCCACCAGAGCCTCCACCATGCTGGCACCCTGATCCTGGACCACCTGCCCTCCAGAACTGTGAGAAATACATTTCTGCTGGTACCCCATCTCCAATGCACCCACAGAGAAGTCTGAGACACATGCACAAAATGTTGACAGCGCTGACTGACTGCTGGGAGGGGAGCTGGCAAGCAGAATCCCACATGGCAGGAAGCCTGTGGTGGATGCAGTGGACACTCTACTCCTCACTCAGATGTGCAAATGACAGACCCGCCACTGTTTCCAACATTGCCTATCACTGTGCGAGGGAATGGGAATACATTTTTGTTGGGGTGGGTAATGGGAGTCTTACAAGCACACGCCCCATCCAGGGAGTGTCGCCCTCCCAGCCCATCACAACTGACTGTCCAGGGTAGAGGACAGGGGCTTGCTAGCCAGTGTGGGCCTGATTGCCAGGGCTCTGAGCTCGGGATTTCAGCGCTGGTCCAGAATCAGCCACAGGGGGGCGGTAGATCCCCGCGACTTTCACTAGGAGGACGACCTGGAGGGTTCCCTGGCAGAGGTTACTGGAGGCTGGTACAAATTCAGGGATCAGGGAGTGGCAGACCCCAGGGGCTCTCGTGTTTCTGCAGCATGGCAGAGAGTCTCTGGGACAGAGCGATCCAAGGGACATTCGAGATTGAGTGTCTATTTTATTTCATTTCATTTTTTAAAGATTTATTTTTTTTTATTTTGTTTGTAAGGGAAAGGGGAGAGAGAGAGAGAGAGAGGGAGAGGGAGAGAGGGGGGAGAGAATGGGCGCACCAGAGCCTTCAGCCGCTGTGCATGTGCCACCTTGTGCATCTGGCTTAGGTGGGTCCTACGGAATCAAACCTGGTCCTTTGGCTTTATAGACAAGCTCCTTAACCGCTAAGCCTTCTCTACAGCCTCCCCCCCCCCTTTTTGTTTGTTTGTTTGAGGTAGGGTCTCACTCTAACCCAAGCTGACCTAGAAATCACCATGTAGTCTCAGGGTGGCTTGGAACTCACAGTGATCCTCCTATCTCCGTCTCCCGAGTGCTGGATTAAAGGCCTGTGCCACCAAGACGGGCCTGGTCTTGTTTTGAGCCCGAGTCTCCTTACTGATTCAGCAGCATCCACCATTCCTATGGGACTAAGGTTCCAGGTGCACATATGGGAGCTGGAGATTCAAACTGGGGCCGGCTCGGGCTCTCATGCTCAAGTAGGAGACACAGGTCATCACTGAGCCATCTCTCCAACCATTATATGTATATTTTAAAATATTTTATTTATTTGAGAGAGAGAGAGAGAATGGACACAACCAGGGCCTGTAGTCACTGCAAACTCCAGATGCATGCACCATCATGTGGTTTATGTGGGTCCTGAGGGATCAAACTTAGGCCCTTAGGCTTCACAGGCAAGCGCCTTAACCACTAAGCCATCTCTCCAGCCCTATTTTTTTGTTTTGAGGTAGGGTCTCATTGTGGCCTAGGCTGACTTGGAACTCACTCTGTATTTCCAGGCTGATCTTGAACTCACAGCAGTCCTCTTACCTCTGCCTCCCAAGTGCTGTATGATAGATTTTAAACTCTAGGAAGGTTTCTTCTGGTCAGTTATTATTTTAGGGAAGGAGGCAAGGGGGAATCCGTGTTTTGTACTGATAACTGAGTCAAAATCCTATGGCTTGGAATATTACAGGCCCAGGAGTGGGAAGGGGGAAACCACAGTTCTTTGACTAATTGGGTCCACTGTGCCCATCCAATTGCCCTCTAAATGGTTATGTTTATGTTCACAGGTTAGAGCTATTCTCATTTTTTTATTTTTTATTTATTTGAGAGAGAGAAGCAGACTGACAGAGAGAGAGGGAATGGGCATGCCAGGGCCTCCAGCCAGTGCAAGTAAACTCCAGATGCATGCGCCACCTTGTGCATCTGGCTTATGTGGGTCCTGGGGAATGGAACTGAGGTCCTTTGGCTTTCCAGGCAAATGCCTTAAACACTAAGCCATCTCTCCAGCCCTAGAGCTTTTCTCATTTTTGGTTAGAGAAGTTCCTTCTGCAGATGGCAGTGGCTACCAGAGAAAGCCACTACTCATCAAGGTGATGATAAGAGCTGACAACTGAGTGAGTGCTCATCACTGGGTGAGACAGCTCTGGCACATGCCCAGGGCTCAGGGAACATTGCAGAAAAGAGAGGATATCAGTGCTGCCGTCACTGCTGCCCAGAGACGCTTCTCTGTGGAGATGGCAGGGGATGCTGAGGAGATGCCACGGCACTGAGGAGACTGCTGAGAGCTCAGCAGTCGATGAGATCTCTCTATCGTGTCTTCCACAGCTCAAGGAACCTCGTGGAGGGGAGGAAGGTAAGATGCACAGGGTAGGGAGGAGTACTTTGGGACACTATCCTCCAGAGAGGGACTGACATACCTGCACATGCATGACTACAGTGAGTGTTGTCACCACCACAAGACCTGCGCAATATTGAGCCTGTCAACATCATGACATAGATGATGGAGGAGAACAAAAAGAATGAGACATCCAGGGCTGGAGAGATGGCTTCGTGGTTAAGGCACTTGTCTGCAAAGCCTAAGGACCCATGTTCAACTCCCCAGATCCCACGTAAGCCAGACACACAGGTGATGCATGCTCAGGTGATGCATGCTCAAGGTCGCACATATGCACTGTAGGGAGAGTTGAAGAAAAAGGCAGCAGACTGGAACAGTGACAGAAGGAAACCATTTATTACAAGTATGACAAACAGTGAGGAGCAGAGAGCTCTGTATGGGCTAGAGGCTCTCTGTGTCTCACCAGGCAGAAGTGAAGCTATAAACATACAGATCAAAGGAGCAGGTGTGGGTGGGAGTCTCGGGGCTTGTTGCAGTCAGGTTCTCATTGCTGGTAGAAATCACCCAACTAAGAGAAGCTTGTGGGAAAAAGAGGTTTATTTTGGCTCACAGGCTTGAGGGGAAGCTCCATGATGGCAGGGAAAATGATGGCATGAGCAGAGAGTGGACATCACCCCCTGGCCAACATAAGGTGGACCATAGCAACAGGAGAGTGTGTCAAACACTGGCAAGGGGACACTGTCTATAATACCCATAAGCCCGACCCCAACAATAAACCGCCTCCAGGAGGTGTTAATCCCCAAATCTTCATCAGCTGGGAACCTAGCATTCAGAACACCTAAGTTTATGGGGAATACCTGAATCAAACCACCACAGGGCTATTGAGGGTATTTTCTAAGAAGTGATTCGGGGAGTATGGGTTCAGAGGTTGTAACGCCCCAGGAGTTTCACTGTGGTTAGGGGTTGTTTGTGGGTCAGGATATGAGTTGTTTCTCTGTTGTTTATGGGTGGCTTAAGTCAATGTTAGTTCATGGGCCATGAACTCAAGGAGACCCTGCTTTTCTCTGGGCAGGAAAGTCCTTCGTGCACAAGTTGGTGCACACATCTGGAGTTCAATTACAGTAGCTGGAGGCCCTGGTGAGCCAATTCTCCCTCCCTCCCTCCCTCTCTCTCTCTCTCTCTCTCTCTCTTTCTCTCTTGCTCTCACACTCTCATATAAAAAAAGGCCAGTCTGTTGGGCTTGCCTTAAAAAAGCAGAGTAAAGTAAGCTGGGGAGGCAGCTCAGCAGTAAAGGATGTATGCTTGTAAAGCCTGCAGGCCCAGGTTCACTCCCCGGCTCCCATGCAAAGCTCAATGCAAAGTGGTGCCTACATCTGTGACTCCAGCAGACTTTGACGAGGGGATGTGGAGCAAGGAGGCTTTGAAGCTTGCAAGGCAGCCAGTTCATTTGCAGTCTGCTATGTTCATTTTCAGCGGCAAGAGACTTTGTCTAAAGAAGGTGACTCCAGATGCTGTGAGGTTGTGCTCTGACCTCCATGTATGCTCTGTGCTCTGGGGTACATGTACACACACACACACACACACACACACAAATTAATTAATTTCGCACGCCTTTAATCCCAGCAGTCAGGGGCAGAAGTAGGAGGATCACTGTGAGTTCGAGGCCACCCTGAGACTACATAGTGAATTTCAGGGCAGCATGGGCTAGAGTGAGATCCTACCTCGAAAAATAAATAAATAAATAAATAAATAATATAATATAATAAATAAAAACAACAACCAGTCCTGGACTATTCAGCTATTTGCTGTTTGGTGGGGGAGAAAAAAGTAAATCTATATCTAATTTTTTCCCTTGAAGGCTCTTTGTTATGGCAGCTTAAATGTCCCCTAACCAATACAAGGTAAATTGATGGTTAATTCTTCCCTTTGTTTTCTATGAGGGAACAGTGTGTGTCTTCTGTATTCCACACTGAATCCTCAGTACCTGGCACTGTACCTTGTACAAGGCAAGCATTAAGGAAATGTGTGTGAAGTGGCTGAATAAAGGCTGTTTGGTAGAAATTCTGGGTTTAGCCAGGTGTGGTGGTGCACGCCTTTAATCGCAGCACTTGGGAGGCAGAGGTAGGAGGATCGCCATGTGTTCGAGGCCACCCTGAGACTACATAGTGAATTCCAAGTCAGCCTGACCAGAGTAAGACCCTACCTAGAAAAAACAACAAAAAAAAGAAAAAGAAGAGAAAAGAAATTCTGGGTTTTTGTTTTTCGAGGTAGGGTCTCACTCTAGCCCAGGCTGACCTGGAATCACCATGTAGTCTCAGGGTGGCTTCAAACTCCTGGAAATCCTCCTACCTCTGCCTCCCAAGTGCTGGGATTAAAGGCGTGAGCCACCACACCGAGCTGGTAGCAATTCTTTTTAAACAACTTTGTTTTATATTTTCACTTATTTATTTATTTGAGATAGGGAGAAAAAGGGACAGAGAGAATGGGCATGTCAGGGCCTCCAGCCACTGCAAACAAACTCTAGATGCATGTGCCACATTGTGCATCGGGCTTATATGGGTACTAGGGAATCAAACCTGGGTCCTTAGGTTTCACAGGCAAGTGCCTTAATGGATAAGCCATCTCTCCAGCCCCTATTTATTTATGTATTTATAATATGTAGAGAGAGGCAGATAGAGGGAGAGAATGGGCAAGCCAGGGTCTTTAGCCACTGCAAAAGAATTCCAGACACATGTGCCACCTTGCACATATGGCTTTATGTGGATACAGAAAAATCAAACTTAGGTCCCTTGGCTTTGCAGGCAAGCACCTTAACCACTAAGCCATCTCTCCAGCCCTTAAACTTTTACTCATTCATTCATGAGAAAGAGCGAACATGGGGGCCACCAGGACTTCTTGCCACTATAAACGAACTCTAGACACACGTGCCATTTTATGCAGTAGGCTTTATGTGAGTATTAGGAAGTTAAACCCAGTTCATCAGGCTTTGTAAGTAAGTGTCTTTAACCATTGACCCATTTCTCCAACCCCAGAAGAGGCCTGGGGTTGTAGGATGAAAGAGGAAATTCAACTAGAGCTACTTGTATTAATTTTCCCATTTTGTTACAACAAATTATCCTACACTATTTGATTTAAACCAACATAAATTCGGTCATCAGCTCGGGGATTACAGGTCCACAAAGGGTCTCTAGAAGTGAAACTGTTTATTGTCTTTTTCATGTTCAGGACATCACCTGCATGGCTCTGCCATCCACTTACTTATTTAAATATTTTGAGAGAGAAAGTAGACATAGAGAGAATGGGCACACCAGGGCTTCTAGCCACTGCAAACCAACTCCAGATGCATGTGCCCCCTTGTGCATCTGGCATATGTGGGTCCTGGGGAATTGAACCTGGGTCCTTGGGCTTCACAGGCAAATGCCTTAACCACCAAGCAATCTCTCCAGTCCTTTGCCATCCACTTCTGCAGTCGTGGCCCTCTGTGACATTCCTGCCTCTCATAAGGAGTGCCTCTCATTAGACTCACACAAGTCATCCAGGTCAGTGTGGTGGTATACCTTTTTCCTCTGTGCTTACACGACCATATATGTAGCAGAGATCACTGTGGTGCCCTGTGGAATACTTGGCCAGCAGTCATGGTAATGAGATAAGCAAAAATAACACAGGCAGGGCATGGTGGCACATGTGTTTAATCCCAGCACTCAGGAAGCAGAGGTAGGAGGTTGGCTGTGAGTTTGAACCCAGGCTGGGCTACAGGGTGAGTTCCAGGTCAGCCTGGGCTAGAGTGAGGCCCTACCTCAAAACAAAGAAAACAAACTGGGCACATACCTTTAATCCCAGCACTCAGGAGGCAGAGATAGGAGGATCACTATGACTTTGAGGCCACTCTGAGACTACATAGTGAATTCCAGGTCAGCCTGTGCTGGAGTGAGACCCTACCTTGAGAAAAAACAAAAACAAACAAACAAAAACTGAAAGCTAGGTCTATGGTAATGGTCATGGAGCAGTTAACACTCTGTCATAGATGGGAGGACAAGCCAGGTGGGGTAATCCCAGCCCTCGGGAGGCAGAGGTAGGAGGGTCACCGTGAGTTTGAGGTCACCCTGAGAATACATAGTGAATTCCATATCAGCCTGGGCTAGAGGGAGACCCTACCTCAAAAGAAACAAAACAAAACAGAAAGGCGGGGGCAGGAAGGAGGAGTGTCACTAGCCCCTCAGCTGATAATTTCCACCATCATTCCTTCCTGCCTCGTGCAGCAGGCATGTTTGTGGAGATGCTAGAGTATGTAGGGGGTGGAAGGTTAACTGAAAGTGGAGTCACCAGGACCTCACTCAAGACTCCCCTTGGCTTATGATCCTTGATCGCCACTGAAAAAACTCAAGCAAGACACACAAAGCATTGATCACAGAGGTGCCAGTCAGCTTCTCATTGCTGGGGTAAAGCACCTCACCAGAAGCAGTGTAGAGAAGGAAAGGTTTATTTTCCTTTACAGTTTCAAGGGGAAGTTTTAAAAAATATTTTTGTGGTGCACGCCTTTAATCCCAGCACTCGGGAGGCAGAACTAGGAGGATCGCTGTAAGTTTGAGGCCACCCTGAGACTACAGAGTGAGTTCCAGGTTTATTTATTTGCAAGCAGAAAGAGGACAGACAAGAGAAGCCAGACATGGTGGCACTCACCTTTAATCCCAGCACTTGGGAGGCAGAGGAAGGGGGATTGCTGTGAGTTTGAGACCACCTTGAGACTGCATAATAAATTCAGGTCAGCCTGGGCTAAAGCAAAACCCTATGAGAGAGAGACAGAGAGAGAGAGAGAGAGAGAGAGAGAATGAGAATGAGAATGAGAATGGGCACACCAGGGCTACCTCCAGCCTTTGGAAATGAACTCCAGATGTGTGCGCCACTGTTCATCTGGCCTTTACGTGGGTACTGGGGAATCAAACTGGGGTCCTTAGGCTTTGTAGACATGTGCCTTATCCACTGAGCTCTCTCTCCAGCTCAAGGGGAAGTTTCATCATGGTGGGAAAGCCTGGCAGGAGCAGACAGCCAGCATCATGTTTTCACATCAGCATGGAGGTAGTGGGAAAGAGCAGGCAGGGCTGGGCTGTAACGCCTCGAGGCCCACCACCAGTAATGCGCTCCTGGGCTGGGGAGATGGCTTAGTGGTTAAGCGCTTGCCTATGAAGCCTAAGGACCCCAGTTTGAGGCTCCATTCCCCAGGACCCACGTTAGCCAGATGCACAAGAAGGCGCACACACCTGGAGTTTGTTTGCAGTGACTAGAGGCCCTGGCGTGCCCATTCTCTCTCTCTCTGCCTTTTTCTCTCTCTGTCTGTCGCTCTCAAATAAATAAGTAAAAATAAACAAAAATAAATTTATTTAAAAAATAATAATACACTGCTTCCAGCAAGGCTCCGCCTCTCAATGATTCCACAACCTTCCCTAACAGACCCATCAGCTGGGATTAAGTACTCAACACGTGAGTGTAAGAGGGACATTTTACATTCAACCACAATGCTGGAGTAAAGGGAAGCATTTATTAAAAAAATAAAACAGCCGGATGTGGTGGCACTCCCAATGGCCAAAGACCATTGTGCTGACCTACATGTGTGTGTGTGTGTGTGTGTGTGTGTGTGTGTGTGTATCTGTGTGCTGTGTGTGTGTCTGTCTGTCTGTCTGTCTGTGTTGAGGTAGAGTCTCACTCTATCCCAGGCTGACCTGGACCTCACACTGTAGTCCCCAGCTGGCCTCACACTCACAGTGATCCTCCTACTGAAGGAGAAATAGGAGAAAAAATATATAATATTTTCAAGAAGAAGAAAAAAAAAGAAATCAAGGCCCATAGAGAACCAGGAGATGTCACCCCACATGCCAACCCTCCTTGACATGAATGGAACTCATGTCTGATCACGGCTCATCTGCAACTGGTGACAGTGACCCCTGCTGCCCACATTCTAGCATACTACCTAAGTGGGCCAGCTCTGGGGTTCTCCTTCCAAATCTACAAACCAGTCCGGTCTTCCCCTTAGGCACCTGAACCTGACAAAAGAATGCATTTCCTATACTATAAAGGCTGCGGCCTTCTTCCTGTCGCTCCCTCTGCTGCCTCTCCAGGCTCTGGCCACAGAGATACACGTGAGTCTCACCTCTCCTTCCCCACCTAGCCAGGCGGGGTGTGGGAAAGCATACTATTTCTTGGTCTGGGGAACTCTTTTGCTTGCCTCTGCTTTATAGTTTGGGGTAACTTCTTACTTTAATTACATATATGATTTTCCTCTGGCCTCTAAATCTACCACGTGTGTGTTTCCCTCACACTCCAGATCTACCAGCGGGTGCTTTCACTGAGTCTAGGTCTGTTACCTTCTCTAAACTCAGGGTAGCCACAGGTATAACTCTCCTTGATACTCATTTCTCATATAAACTTCTTGGTCTCTGCTTTGATATTTTCTCCCTGCTGTTCTTCCTTAAGCTCCTGCCATTTGACCTCTTAATTTCCTTCCAGGGGGAAGCACAAGGCAGATGCCATGTGTGTTTCTTCTAAATCTCCTGCATATGCACGTACGTTCTATCTTTCACATGCTTGTGGCTCTACTCCACTCTTCAAAACCTTCAATTTTGTGCCTGGAGAGATGGCTTAGCAGGTAAGGCACTTGCCTGCAAAGCCAAAGGACCCATGTAAGCCAGATACACAAGGTGGTACATGTATCCGGAGTTCATTTGCAGCTACTGGAAGCTCTGGAAAGCCCATTCTCTCTCTCCCACTCTTTCTTTCTCTCCCTTTCAAATAAATATTTTATTTTATTTTATTTTATTTTATTTTTAGGGTTAGAGAGATGGCTTAGCAGATAAGGCACTTGCCTGTGAAGCCTAAGGACCCAGGTTCAATTCTCCAGGTCCCACATAAACCAGATGCACAATGGTGGCACATGCATCTGGAGTTCGTTTGCAGTGGCTAGGGGCCCTGGAGCACCCATTCTCTCTCTCTCTCTCCTCTGTCTCTAATAAGTAAATAAATAAAAATAAAATCTTTTTAAAAATAGTTTTTAAAAATCCCTCAATTTCTCTTAAATAAACCTTACAAACTAGGTAATGTTTTCCACATGGGTGCATGTTTTCTACTTACCACATGTTTATGAATACTCTACCTTTCCTATATACCAATTTCCTTTAAATAAACCCCAAAATTTGTGATTTCTGTCTAAGTAAATTTAATAGTTCACAATTTATCCTTTTTGAGTCCACCTTTATCAATTTTTTTTTGTTAAAGGTAGGAAAGGGCCCAAAGTTGGTGTTCATAATTTGGGGAACCTCTCCTGAACCCAAAAGGCCTCCCAAGTGCTGGGATTAAAGGCAAGTGCCACCATGCCTGGCCCTGATCAGACTTTTTTGTTTTTAAAAAATTCACAAATTTGCGTATCTTCCTTGAGCAGGGACCGTGCTAATCTTCTCTGTATTGTTCCAGTTTTAGTATATGTGCTGCCAAAGTCAGCACAGACTTTTTTTCTTTTCTTTCTTTTCTTTTTTTTTTTTTTGTCTGAGACAGGGCTGGGCTTTAATGGCAGCTCAGGGAAAGGAAAATAAAAATAGTAACTCTGGGCTGGAGGGATGGCTTAGCGGTTAATGCATCTGACTGTAAAGCCAAAGGACCTCCGTTCAATTCCTCAGGACCTACGTAAGCAGATGCACAAGGGGATGCATGCATTTGGCGTTCGTTTGCAGTGGCTGGAGGCCCTGGCATGCCCATTCTCTCTGTCTACCTGCCTATTTCTGTATCTCTCTCTCTCTGTAAAATAAATAAATAAAAATAGTAACTCTGGGCTGCAGAGAAGACTTAGTGGTTAAGGTGTTTGCCTGTGAAGCCTAAGGACCCAGCTTCGATTCCCCAGGACCCACCTAAGCCAGATGCACAAGGTGGCACATGCATCTGGAGTTCATTTGCAATGGCTGGAGGCCCTGGCACACCCATGATCTCTCTCTCTCTCTACCTTCCTCTTCCTCTCCCTTCCTCTCTCAAATAAGTAAATAATAAATTCTGGCCAGGTGTGGTGATGCACATCTTTAATCCCAGCACTTGGGAGGTAGAGATAGGAGGAACACTGTGAGCTCAAGGCCACCATGAGACTACATGGTGAATTCCAGATCCACCTGGGCTAGAGAGAGCAAGACCCTACTTTGGAAAACAAAAACAGAACAAAAAACAGAATGCTGGCTTCTTGTCCTGGGGTCTGGTGTCTGAGCATGGCTGCAGTCCTGGGACTGAAGCCTCTTGGAGAGAAGAGGGGAAGAAAGACAGGTGCTCAGAAGTCCGTGGAGTGGTGCGCCAGGTCGTCCTTATGGTCAGTGTCGCTGACCTGCTTGGTCTTTTTTTTTTTTTTCAAGGCAGGGTCTCACTCTAGCCCAGGATGACCTGGAATTCACTATGTAGTCTCAGGCTAGCCTCAAACTCACAGCGACTTTCCTACCTCTGCCTCCTGGGTGCTGGGATTAAAGATGTTTGCCACCATGCCCTGATGGTCAGACTTTTTTGTTTCTTTTTTCTTTTTTTATTTAATGGGCCATGTCAGGGCCTCCAGCCACTGCAAATGAACTCCAGATCCATGTGCCACCTTGTGCATCTTCCTTACACGGATTCTGGGGAATCGAACTTGGGTTCTTCGGATTTGAAGGTAAGAACCTTAACTGCTAAGCCATCTCTCCACCTGACCAGACATTTTAAGTAGGCTTTAAACTATTTCTAAGTGCTCTAGAGCAGGCAGCTTTTCCTGAGGGGTGATTTTCTGTGCAGGTGATTGACAGGTCCATCTAGATTAGCTCTTATGGAGGTGACAACACTATGTCCTTGTTCTTTATCTGGAAGCCCTGTGCTAGATATATGTATATGTGTGTATATATATTTATTTTTTGATGTAAGGTCACCCTAGTCCATGCTGACCTGCAATTCACTATGTAGTCTCAGGGTGGCCTCAAACTCACGGTGATCCTCCTACCTCTGTCTCCCAAGTTTTTGTTGTTGTTGTTGTTTTTAAAATTGTTTTGATTATTTTTATTTATTTATCTGAGAGTGACAGACAGAGAGAAAGAGGCAGATAGAAAGAGAGAATGGGCATGCCAGGGCCTCCAGTCACTGCAGATGAACTCCAGATGCATGTGCCTCCTTGTGCATCTGGCTGATGTGGGTCCTGGGAAATCGAGCTGCAAACCAGGGTCTTTAGGCTTCACAGGCAAGTGCTTAACCGCTAAGCCATCTCTCCAGCCCTTTTTTTGGGTGGGGGGTTGAAGTAGGGTTTCACTCTAGTCCAGACTGACCTGGTAGCCTCGAACTCACAGCAATCCTCCTACCTCTGCCTCCCAAGTGCTGCGATTAAAGGCGTGTGTCACCACGCATGGCAATATAATCTTACTGTAGAGACAAATGGGTCAAAAATAGGGCTGGAGAGATGGTTTAGTGGTTAAAGCCAGATGCACGCGATGATGCAACACTCAAGGGTCACACATGTTGATTGCAGTAGCTGGAGGCCCTGGCATGCCCAGTCCCTCTCTCTTGCTCTAACTCTCACTCTTGCTGTCTCACATAATAAAAAAATTAAGTTCGAAAATAAAAACAGCCAGGCATGGTGATGCACACCTTTAATCCCAGCACTCAGGAGGCTGAGGTAGGTGGACCACTGTGAGTTTGAGGCCAGACTAAGGCTACACTGTGAGTTCCAGGTCAGCCTGGACGAGAGTGAAACTTTACCTTGAAAAAAACAACTAAGGGCTGGAGAGAGAGTTCAGTGGCTAAGGTGCTTCCCCATTAAGCCTGAAGACCCAAGTTTGATTCTCCAATACCCACGTAAATCCAGATGCAACAAGTGGTGCATGCATCTGGCATTCATTTGTAGTGGCAAAGGCCATAGTGCTCTCTGTCTCTCTCACTTCGCTCTCTCTTTCTCTCTCCCTCTCCCTCTCTGTGCTGGGGCATGGTGGCACACACCTGTAATTCCAGCATTCAGGAGACCCAAGTAGGAGGATCACTGAGAGTTTGAGGCCACCCTGAGACTACATAGTGAATTCCAGGTCAGCGTGGGCTAGAGCGAGACCCTACCTCACAACTCCCATTCCCTATCAAGTAGCAATTCATTCTCTCTCCCTCCTCTCTCTCTCTCTCTCTCTCTCTCTCAGAATTCAATTGCTGAATGTCTGCCTTGTAGCATATTTTCTTTTTAAATGTATTGCCAAGTGTGTGGCACATGACTTTAATCCCAACACTGGGGAGGTTGAGGTAAGAGGATTGTCATGAGTTTGAGGCCAACCTGAGGCCGCAGAGTGAATTCCAGGTCAGCCCAGACTACAATGAGACCCTGCCTTGAAAAAAAAAAAACAATAAAACTTATTTATTTACAAGTGTGAGTGTGTGTTTGTGTGTGTGTGTGTGTGTGTGTGTGTGTGTGTGTGTGTTGGGGTGCCAGGCTGTTCCGCTGCTGCACATGAATGCCAGATTCCTGTACCACTCTGGCTCTGGCTTTATGTGTTTGCTGGGTAATCGAATGTGGGCTGGCAGGCTTTGCAAGCAAGCACTTTAACCACTGAGCCAGCTCCGCAGCCCAACAGCATATTTTGTTCACTTTTTCCTTTTAGTGGTACTGAGAACTAAACCCAGGGTCTTATGCATGCTAGACAAGCAGTTTACCTCTCATCTATATTCCTAGCATTTTCATTTCTTTTTTTTTGAATATTTTGTTTTTATTTATGTATTTATTTGACAGTGGAAGAGGGAGATACAGAGGGAGAATGGATGCGCCAGGGCCTCCAGCTATTGCAAATGAACTCCAGATGGGTGTGCCCCCTTGTGCATCTGGCTAATGTGGGGATCCTGGGGAAATGAACCTGGGTCCTTTGGCTTTGCAGGCAAATACCCTAACCACTAAGCAATCTCTCCAGCCCCTCATTTCTTTTTTAAAAATTAAATAATGATTTATTTGCCAGCGGAGAGAGAAGAGAAACAGAGAGAATAGGCATGCCAGGGCCCCCAGCCCCTGCAAACATGTATCACTTTGTCCATTTGGCTTTATGTTGGTACTGGGAAATTGAACTCATGTTATTAGGCTCTGCAGGCAAGCGCCTTACCCGCTGAGCCATCTCCCCAGCCCCTGGAGTGGGACTTTTTGGTGATGCAGCTGCTTTTGAGTCCCTCATGTTCCTTCCTGTAAGTAGCCCCTCACCCACCTTATGAGTCAGGGTTCTCTAGAGGAACAGAACTGATAGAATGAATGTGTACTATAAAGGGGATTTGTTTGTGACAGTCCGACAGTAGCGGCCTGCAGGCTTGAGCATCAGGAAGCTGCGGCTGGACGCCTCAGCAGACCCAACCCAGCACTGAAGGCTGGGAGGATTCCTGGAGAGCTGCTGGTCTTCAGTCCACCTCGGAAGGCTGAGGAAGCCTGGTTCTGATGCTGATGAAGGATAATCAGAGTGGGGTGGGTGCACATACGAGTGAAGAGCGAGAGCAGCAGATAAGAAGCACTCGCCAGCAAGCAGCACGGGCCACTTCTTTATCTCTAGTTCACCACAGACAGGACTGGAGGAAGGAGGACTTGAGGAAGGACTGGAGGAGGAGAGAAAAAAAAAAAAAAAAAAAAAAAAAAAAAAAAAAAAAAAAAAAAAAAAAAAAAAAAAAAAAAAAAAAAAAAAAAAAAAAAAAAAAAAAAAGGGGGGGGGGGGGGGGGGGGGGGGGGGGGGGGGGGGGGGGGGGGGGGGGGGGGGGGGGGGGGGGGGGGGGGGGGGGGGGGGGGGGGGGGGGGGGGGGGGGGGGGGGGGGGGGGGGGGGGGGGGGGGGGGGGGGGGGGGGGGGGGGGGGGGGGGGGGGGGGGGGGGGGGGGGGGGGGGGGGGGGGGGGGGGGGGGGGGGGGGGGGGGGGGGGGGGGGGGGGGGGGGGGGGGGGGGGGGGGGGGGGGGGGGGGGGGGGGGGGGGGGGGGGGGGGGGGGGGGGGGGGGGGGGGGGGGGGGGGGGGGGGGAGGATGGAGGAGGAGGAAAGGAGACTGGAGAAGAGGATGGAAGGGGACTGGAGAAGAACTGAGAAGACTGGGAAGGGGAAGGAGGACTGAGAAGGAATGGAAGGAGGATGGAGAGAGGAGAAGGAGGGGAGAAGAGGAGGAGGGAGGGAGGGAGTGGAGGGAAGGAAAGATGAGGAAGAGAGATGAGAGGAGGTGAAGAGGGAAGGGAGGAAGGGGCGAGGAAGGGGAGAGAGGAGGGAAGAGACTGAGGAGAGACTGGAGGAGGAGAGAGGAAGGAGGAGAAGGAGACTGAGGAGAGCTGAGAAGGAGGGAAGAATGGGGGGGGGAAGGGGATGAGGGAGAAGAGACTGGAAGGAGGGGAGAGGACGGAAGGAGATGGAGAAGGAGGAAGGAGACTGGAGAAGGAGAAGAGACTGGAGGAGGAAGGAAGACTGGGGGGTGGGGGCGGAGAGAGGAGGACGGAGGAGGAGAGGAAGATGGAGAAGAGAGGAGAAGGGGGGAGAGAATGGGAAGGAGGAGAGAAGAGGAGGAGGGAGGGAAAGGGGGGGGAGAAGGAGGAGAGGAGATGAGGAAGGGGATGGGAGAGTGAGAAGGGGGAGAGGAGCTGAGAGAGGGGAGAAGACTGGAGGAAGGGCGGAGGAAGAGGAGGGGAAGACTGAGAGGAGACTGGAGAGGGAGAGAGGGAGGAGAGAAGGAGAGGAGACTGGAGAAGGGATGGAAGAGATGAGAAGGAGAGGAGGAAAATGAGGAAGGAGACTGAGGAGGAGTGAGGAAGAGGGAGAAGAGCGGAGAGAGGGGAGGGAGGAGAGGAGACTGAGAGGAGACTGGAGGAAGGAGAGGAGAGGAGGATGAGGAGGACTGAGGAAGGGGACTGAGAAGGAATGAGGAGGAGGGAGGGATGAGGAAGAGAGAGGATGAGGAAGGAGGAGGGGAGGAGAAGGAGGACTGGAGAGGAGGAGAGAGGTGGAGAAGGGAAGGGAGAGGGGAGGAAGGAGGAGGAAGGAGAGGAGAAAGGTGGAGAAGGAACTGGAGGAAGAGAGGAGGATGGGAAGGAGACTGAGGAAGGAGGATGGGGAAGGAGACTGGAGAGGAGAGGAGGAGGAAGGAGGAGACTGAGGAAGGAGACTGGAGGAAGGAGACTGGGAAGGAAGAGGAGGAGGAGGACTGGAGGAAGGAGACTGGAGAGGAACTGGGAAGGAGGAGGAGAGGAGGAGAGGAGGAGGAGGAGGAGTGGAGGAAGAGACTGAGAAGGAGGAGGAAAGAGAGGAGAGGAGGAGGAGGGGGGGAGGGAAGGGAGAGAAGGGACTGGAGGAAAGAGGAAGGAGACTGAGAGGAGGATGAGGGAGGAGGAGGAGAGGAGACGGAGAGAGGAGAAGGGATGAGGAGAGGGGAAGAGACGGGAAGAGAGGGAGGAATGGAGGAGGGATGGAAGGAGAGGAGAGAAGGGGAGGGGAGGAAGGGTGGGGAGGGGGAGAGAGGAGGAAGGGACTGGAGAAGGATGAGAGGAGAGGGAGAAGAGAGAGGGATGGAAGGAGATGGAGGAGGGGGAGGGGAGGGGAAGGATGGAGAAGGAGAGAGAGAGGAGGAGGAAGGGGGAGATGAGGAAGGGGACGGAGAGGAGATGGAGAAGGAGATGAGAAGGAAGAGAGAGAGGTGAGGAGGACTGGAGGAAGGAGGTGGAGGAAGGAGACTGGAGAAGGAAGACTGGAGGAAGGAGGGCTGGAGGAAGGAGGGCTGGAGGAAGGAGGACTGGAGAAGGAGGACTGAGGAAGGAAGACTGGAGGAAGGAGGACTGAGGAAGGAGGACTGGAGGAAGGAAGACTGGAGGAAGGAGGATGGAGAAGGAAACTGGAGGAAGGAGGACTGAGAAGGAGGACTGGAGGGAAGGAGGGCTGGAGGAAGGAGGCTGGAGGAAGAAGACTGGGAAGGATGGGATGGAGAAAGGAAAACTGGAGGAAGGAGGACTGGAGGAAGGGGACTGGAGGAAGGAGGACTGAAGGAAGGAGACTGGGGAAGAGGACTGGAGGAAGGAAGACTGGAGGAAGGAGGACTGGAGGAAGGAGGACTGGAGGAAGGAGGACTGGAGAGGAACTGGAGAAGGAGGACTGGAGAAGGAAAACTGGAGAAGGAGGACTGGAGGAAGGAGGCTGGAGAGAAGGAGAGACTGGAGGAAGGAGGACTGGAGGAGGAGGACTGGAGGACGGAGGACTGGAGGAAAGGAGGACTGGAGAAGGAAAATGGAGGAAGGAGGACTGGAGAAGGAGACTGGAGGAAGAGACTGGAGGAAGGAGGACTGGAGGAAGGAGGACTGGAGGAAGGAGGAGCTGGAGGAAGGGATGGGGAAGGGAGGAGGAGGAACTGGAGGAAGGAGGACTGGAGGAAGGAAGACTGGAGGAAGGAGGGCTGGAGGAAGGAGGACTGGAGGACGGAGGACTGGAGGAAGGAGGACTGGAGAAGGAAAACTGGAGGAAGGAGGACTGGAGAAGGAAGACTGGAGGAAGGAAGACTGGAGGAAGGAGGACTGGAGAAGGAAAACTGGAGGAAGGAGGACTGGAGGAAGGAGGACTGGAGGAAGGAGGACTGGAGGAAGGAAGACTGGAGGAAGGAGGACTGGAGGAAGGAAGACTGGAGGAAGGAGGACTGGAGGAAGGAGGACTGGAGGAAGGAAGACTGGAGAAGGAGGACTGGAGAAGGAAAACTGGAGGAAGGAGGACTGGAGGAAGGAGGACTGGAGGAAGGAGGACTGGAGGAAGGAAGGACTGGAGGAAGGAGGACTGGAGGAAGGAAGACTGGAGGAAGGAGGACTGGAGGACGGAGGACTGGAGGAAGGAGGACTGGAGAAGGAAAACTGGAGTAAGGAGGACTGGAGAAGGAAAACTGGAGGAAGGAGGACTGGAGGAAGGAAGACTGGAGGAAGGAGGACTGGAGGACGGAGGACTGGAGGAAGGAGGACTGGAGGAAGGAAGACTGGAGGAAGGAGGACTGGAGGAAGGAGGACTGGAGGAAGGAGGACTGGAGGAAGGAAGACTGGAGGAAGGAGGACTGGAGGAAGGAAGACTGGAGGAAGGAGGACTGGAGGACGGAGGACTGGAGGAAGGAGGACTGGAGGAAGGTGAAGACTGGAGGAAGGAGGACTGGAGAAGGAGGACTGAGGAAGGAATGGAGGAGGACTGGAGAGATGAGGAAGACTGGAGGAAGGAGGACTGGAGGAAGGAGGACTGGAGGAAGGAGGACTGGAGGAAGGAGGACTGGAGGAAGGAGGACTGGAGGAAGGAGGACTGGAGGAAGGAAGGACTGGAGGAAGGAGGACTGGAGAGGAGAGGAGGACTGGAGGAAGGAGGACTGGAGGAAGGAGGACTGGAGGAAGGAAGACTGGAGGAAGGAGGACTGGAGGAAGGAGGACTGGAGGAAGGAAGACTGGAGGAAGGAGGACTGGAGGAAGGAGGACTGGAGGAAGGAGGACTGGAGGAAGGAAGACTGGAGGAAGGAGGGCTGGAGGAAGGAGGACTGGAGGAAGGAGGACTGGAGGAAGGAGGACTGAAGGAAGGAAGACTGGAGGAAGGAGGACTGGAGGAAGGAAGACTGGAGGAAGGAGGACTGGAGGAAGGAGGACTGGAGGAAGGAAGACTGGAGGAAGGAGGACTGGAGGAAGGAGGACTGGAGGAAGGAGGACTGGAGGAAGGAGGACTGGAGGAAGGAGGACTGGAGGAAGGAGGACTGGAGGAAGGAGGACTGGAGGAAGGAAGACTGGAGGAAGGAGGACTGGAGGAAGGAGGACTGGAGGAAGGAGGACTGGAGGAAGGAAGACTGGAGGAAGGAGGACTGGAGGAAGGAAGACTGAAGGAAGGAGGACTGGAGGAAGGAAGACTGAAGGAAGGAAGACTGGAGGAAGGAGGACTGAAGGAAGGAGGACTGGAGGACGGAGGACTGGAGGAAGGAGGACTGGAGGAAGGAGGACTGGAGGAAGGAGGACTGGAGGAAGGAAGACTGGAGGAAGGAGGACTGGAGGACGGAGGACTGGAGGAAGGAGGACTGGAGGAAGGAGGACTGGAGGACGGAGGACTGGAGGAAGGAGGACTGGAGGAAGGAGGACTGGAGGAAGGAGGACTGGAGGAAGGAGGACTGGAGGAAGGAGGACTGGAGGAAGGAGGACTGGAGGAAAAAGGACAGAAGGGAGGACTGGGGAAGGGAGGACTAGAAGAAGGAAGGACTGGAGGAGGGAGGACTGAAAGAAGGAAGGATTGGAGGACTATTGGAAGGAAGACAGGAGGAAGGAAGACTGGAGGGGAAAGGACTGGAGGAAGGAGGACTGGAGGAAAGAAGGACTTCCTCCTTTAGTTAATCCTTCCTGCAGTCAACCTCCTGCATTATATATCTCCCCAGAAAAAGTCATCCAACAATCATTACCTTTCCACACCACTCCCTTCCTTCCTTCCTCCCCCTCCCCCGCAAGGTGGGTCTCACTCTAGCCCAGACTGACCTAGAATTCACTATGAAAAAAAATTGTGCTAATAGTACTACAGTCTTAATTAAAAGGGTAACCAGGGCTGGAGAGTTGGCTTAGGCCTTAAGGCGTAAGCCTGCAAAGCCAATGGACCCAGGTTTGATTCCCCAGGACCCATGTAGGCCAGATGCACATGTGTCTGGAGGCTCTGATGCTCCCATTCTTTGTCTCTGCCTCAGCCTTTTTCCTCTCCCAAATAAATAAATCTTAATAAGTTAATAAAACTTTTTTTAAGAAGGATAACTATTTGATCATTTTGGTTTTGTTTTGGTTTTTGAGGTAGGGTCTCACTCTAGCACAGGCCAACCTGGAATTCACTCTGTATTCTCAGGGTTGCCTCGAACTCACAGTGGTTCTCCTCCCTCTGCCTCCCGAGTGCTGGGATTAAAGGCGTGCGCCACCATACCTGGCTTCTTTCTGTCCCTTCCTTCCTCTCTTCTTTCTTCTTTTTCTTGTGACAGGGTGGCCTATATGTAGCCCACTCTGGGTTTGAACTTGCTACATAACCAGTGATGACCTTGAACTCCTTGTCTTCCTGCCTCTATCCCCTAAGAGCTCACCACACTCAGCTTTTTTCTTCTTTGTGACAGACTTTCTATGTGGCCTAGCTTGTCTTTGACATCTCTTTGTTGCCCATGCTGTCATCAAACTTGCAGCAGTCTTCCTGTCTCAGCCTTCCAAGTGCTGGGATGATAAGCATCAGGCAATCTCCATAGCTGGCTTTGCGGATTTCTCTGTAGCAATTTACCCAAAGGCTAGGCTTGTGGCTCAGTGGTAGAGTGCTTGCTTCATATGTGCAAGGCCCTGCATTCAATTTGCCAGTACCATGAAAGTAAATAGATAACTTCATAGTAACTTACACAGAGAGTATCAAAAGGGTTTGTATAGAACAAATGTTCAATGAATGTTTATTGAGTAATCAATACTTAATCTATTTTCTTTCTACCAATAAACACCTATACCAATTTTTTTACATATTTTACTTTTATCTACTTATTTATTTGAGAGAAAGAGGGAGGGAATGAGAGGGAAAAGGAGAGAGAGAGAGAAAAAATGGGCACGCAGTGCATCTAGCCTCTACAAATGAACTCCAGATGCATTTGCCATCTTGTGCATCAGGCTTATGTGGGTCCTGCTGACCAAGAATTCACTCTGTAGTCCCAAACTGTCCTTGAACTCATGGTGATCCTCTTACCTCTGCCTCCTGAGTGTTAGGAATGAAGGTGTCACCTCATCTGGTTTATACCAATCTTTTTTTTTTTTTTTTTTTGTCAGAAGGTCCATGTAGTTTATTATTCATTTTCCCTAAGAGCACTCTGGGACATCCATAGGCATATAACCAGCTTTCTTATTCAATGAAAAAGATATGTTATTTCATGTGTTTCATTAGTAGTTGTGGAATTTGTTACCCTTTGGCCAAAACATCACGGAAATCTCTTAAAACAAACTGTTAAGTTTGTATTTACTGAGAAATCTGATTTGTTTTCTTTCATTGCATTTTGTTGCCACGAGTGGGGAATAACTTGACAGTGATGTCCTCTGAATAACAAATATACCGTCATGTAATCACTATTTTCATACTCAGAAATGAAAATAAAATATTTCATAGACTTAAGCCCCCCATTCATAATCTTGAAATCATAACAATTAAAATCTCACAACTATAGAGATAGTTTTTCCATGCTCTTAAAATAATAATTCTTCTAATTACTTGTAACTTTTTTATATATCTTTTTAAATTATGAATGTGTCAATGGCCTCCTACATCTTTGTCCATGGTTCATTTTGTGGGAGACCATTTCTTTTCCTTTTCTTTTGGTTTTTGAGGTAGGAATTCATTCTATTCCAAGCTGACCTGAAATTCACTTTGTAGTCAGGCTGGCCTCTTAACTCACAGTGATCCTCCTACCTCTGCCTCCCAATTGCTGGGACTAAATGTATGCACTGCCATGCCCAGCCCATTCTTTTTCATAGGGCAAAGAAAATAATAAAGCAAGACATGTCCTGCAGATTTAAAGGAATTTTAGAGTAGCTTACTAACCACTGTGTAGGAAATATTTTTAAATATTTTGGGTATATTAAACTTCCTCTTCATTATTTTTTGAACAATTATACTGTCTTCTATTGGTAGGGTTAACATGGAAGCAGTCTATTGAAACACTTATACCTTTTTCTCATAATTTTTTGATGCTATCTAAGGTAGTTATATGTAAAATAATTTTTATGCACTGTAATTGAGTTTAGTGAGTGCTCGTAAATCCATTCTCACTGTTACATGTAAAATCAAGTACTAGAAATTTAAGTTACAACCTTACATGTGCTTGGGAAGTTAGAGGTGTTATATTTTGGGGGAAAGACAGGCTTTAATAGTGTAAGGATTTGTGTGCATAGTTTCCTCTGTTTTGTGGAAAATATAAGCCCTGGGAATAAGAAAATATTCCTTTCAGGTGTATTTGACATGTTGATGCTGCTTTGATTTATAGCCATTCCTTCAAAGCAACTGGTAACAATTTTTAAATGTTATTTACCTGAGATACTTTTGGCCAGTAAACTAGTAGCATTTTCCACTCCAATTATGCATTGTTTCAGTGTTATTCTGATTTTAACCCTTGGTCAAGTGTGGAACTTAACATCTTAGCTGCAGTAGATACACTAAAATTTTATGGTTGAATTGAACTGAAAGAACCTAAAAATTATATGGGAGCTACTGAATTCTCTAAACCTAGGATCTTCTGAAAATAAAGATTGTAACATAAGCTAACATTTTATTACTTATGGAAATGTTAATTAGAATGAAGCCCAGAAACTGGTTCCGGGCACTGATGGGAACCCCACCGATAATCAGGCTACCATTGATACCTTCTTCCCTTTGACTAGACCAGACCAGACTGGGATTTCAACACGGCAGCAGGTAAGGAGAGAGCTGCTCAGCTTTCTCCTGGGAGTGTCTTTCTCTCTTCACAAGCTCACCCACCCCCAGTTGCCTGGATGCCTTCGGGGTGAACCGCGGCTGCCCCCCACCCCCTGGCAAAAATGCAAAACCGCACAGCTGGTGCCTGAACAGGGACTTTATGAGATGGACAGGGTGGGTGGGTGCGTGCTCTCCCAGAGGCCTGGGAGACATCGGCCCATGCGGCCTTGCCTCCATGTTTTTGAGGGCTGGCAGGTTTCTCTTTCTCCTCCTTTATTTAAGGTTCACGCCATCGCGCGGGACCAGACACAACGAACTGGCAACTGATGTCTCTTGGCGGAGGCCACTGTTCGGTGTTGACTGAAGGCCAGCCGTCCTCTGCCTGGACCCCGACAGCCCGTTGGGTGTTGGCAAAAACCCTCTATCTATTTCTCTCTGACACACAAAAACAACAACAACAACAACAACAACAACAAAAAATGGTAACACATCGACCTCTTAAAAGCCTGTAGGGCAGGTCCCCGGCCTCTTAAACTTGTGGACAGGCTCACACCCGGATCTTTGGGGAATCCCTCGTGTGCTAATCAGCCCTCGGGAACATTGCCCTCTGGTGTTTGCATTTCTAATCTTTCTCTGTTATGGGGAACATTGCTTCCCACCAAAAGAAATCTCAGATTCACGGAGTAAGAGCTCTTCTTAAAGTTAAAGAAATTAAGCTCTCCCAGAGGGAGGCCGGCTCCTTTTGGGAAGAAGTCCTCCAGGTCATTTCTGGATTTCTGGGCATCCACGTGGACCTGCATAGCTTATTTGGCTAGGAAATGAAAAGCTCAGGAAGGAAATTTCCCCTCACTCCCTTTAAGCAGCAAAACTACAAGCCAGCTTTGCAAGTGCTCCAAAGTGGCTTGAGTCAGAGTCAGATGGCAGACGGACAATGGCACCTCTGCCCGGGCAGGTGCCATGTCTCCGCCTCCTCTCCCAGTGGCCCTGAGCAGGGTCCCCCTTTTTTTTCCAGTGGCCTCCCAGTGGGCTACCTTCTTCAGAGGCCTCCTGGCAGTCATGGAGGCCCCCTCTTTCCCTAACGGTCAAAGACAACCCCCCTTTTGTTACATGATATCATAAATATAATTACTGAGTTTATGTTCTAGGTCAACTTCAACTTACATAGAGGATTATTAGAAACAACAGAATTCTCTGTAAAGTGGTAACAAAAAAGATTGTAATGTCCTTAATATTCTTAAAAGGAGGAGGCAACTGGGCTGGAGAGATGGCTTAAGTTAAGCACTTGCCTGTGAAGCCTAAGGACCCCAGTTCGAGGCTTGATTCCCCAGGAACCACGTTAGTCAGATGCACAAAGGGGCACATGCGTCTGGAGTTCGTTTGTAGTGGCTGGAGGCCCTGGCACACCCATTCTCTCTCTCTGCCTCTTTCTCTGTCTGTCGCTCTCAAATAAAAATAAAAACAAAAAAATTAAAAAAAAAAGGAGGAGGCAACTGACCTGACTTCTAGGCCAGCCTGCCTCAAGATAGCAACAAGATTTGCCATAGTTACTCCTAATAAAATCATTTCCAAGTGTCTTATTGGTATTAGTGACATAAAATTGTCTTTAGACTACTCATCTGTTAGTGAATAATAAGATTAATTACTTTAATGTAGTTTTCATAATAGTCTTATAAGAAAGATAGTTAATAATGGGGTAAGATGAATTGATTGAAGGAACTGGGAAGAAATTTTTCAATGTTGGGACATAGAATGCTCATTAAAAATGCTTTCTGAGTGGTACTTAGATGCAAATGTTAAAGTATGTGGATAAAGATGTGCGTATATAGGAAAGAATTTTCAGGCTAAACCTAAACGCCATGCTTAAAGTTAGAGATTTCTCAACTGTTTGCAAACTCTTAAGGAACAAAATACTAATTTTAAGACTAAAATATTTTGGGATAGCTTACTTAAGCTTTATCAAATTTAAGTCATGGGTAAAACATAAAATTGTTTTATGTTAATAAAAATTTCTGTGGTACATAAAATCAATAGCTCTCAAGTTTAAGCCAAATTGGTTGTCAAATAATATTTTTTCTTTCAAAAAGATTTATCAAGGGTTATATTAGAATTTAGCTAGCTGTTCTGGTTTAAAAAAAAAAAAGAAGACCAGATTCTGCTCTAGTGTATGTAAGTCCAGTGCTTATAACAAAATTAACTTTTAAGACATATTCCCTACTTTAGGGTACAGCCTTATGCTCAAACAATGGTCCTCATCTTAGAGAAAACAAAATATGCAATCTCTGTGGTTCTGTTTTCAATGTTCTGTGGGTAATTTGTACCCACATAGGTATCTGAACTAATCAAAGATGTTTTCAAATACAAGTGCTAAGACTTTATACTGTCTTACTTGTCCTTTTCTGATAATTTCTAGGTTAAATTAGTTAGTCTGTAAATCAATTGGTACTGTTTTCAAGACTGGTAGCAGGTTCTGCCTGTATTTATAAATGTTAGATATTTAAAATGTGAGATGTGCCTACTTCCTATACCTCATATATAAGGCTTATGCTGCCACAGTACAACAAAAATTTTATAGATAGGACAAACTGATTCTAGAAGCTCTTGTGCCATTCTTTAAATCTACTTCAGTAATCAAATGTGCTCTATATGTGCATACATCCAGGCTGCTGTAACTTCCTTTCTAAGTGTGTTAATTACCTATGTAGAAGCCAAAGCCAATTGGAATCATCGGAGCCAGAGGTGCCAATATTTTGGCCTGTGCTCCCAGGTCATGAGGCCACTAGAGATGATGGGACACTTCTACCCTGGCCCCCTGGTAAGTCACCTGTCTTCCTGAGCAGGGAGGATATGGAGACCCAAACAAAATCGGTGTAGAGTCTGAAATAGGAGAGTCATAACTGAGGAGCAATCAGTCCTCCTGACTTCCCAAAGAAGGGAAAACTACTTGGCCAGCATGGCCCTGACTTATCCTAACAGACAAAAGACACCAGTAAGCTATAGGGCTACTCCTGGGTCCCTACAGTCTCTTTGGAGAGCCATTAGTGACCAGCAAAATTAATCCTTAATTAAATTTTGGCTATCTGCATGGTCTTAAACACTCAGAGAAAAATGTATAACCAAAGACAAAAAGAAATACCTTACATATATGAGTGGCCTATTAAGTAACACAAGAGCTTTCCAAGAGGGGAAACAAACATTAAGACATCTTTTCCCCATAGTTCTAATTCTATAATAAAGAAAAACAACTATAGATGTTCAAAGGGTTATTTTAAAATCTAAAATATGTAAATAATTTCTGAGAACAAAAAAATATATCTGTACAGCCTTTAATGACATCCAGTAGCTCTCTATTATCAAGGTTAAATGTTGTGTATATGTTTCTGATAACTCTGCTAATATCTCATATGTTTTACAAGCCATGTTGACTACTACTGTGCCATTTAACGAACAGTTCTGGAAGAAAATCTCAGCCAGCTCATCCTCAGATGGTCCTGAGACAATACAAGCCTGTCTACCTGAATTCCCTTGACCTCAAAAAGGACCAGTTTGCTGTGTGCTCACTTCTCATTAATTCCTTATGTTTAGTCTTTCTCCCCAGTGTTCTCTTTCAAGACTATCTTCCTACACTCTAGGGTCCATTAAAATAGTTCCCCTCTCTGGGAGAGACTCTCCAACTGCAACAAATCCCCACTTCGTGTCCCATTCAGCAGGAAATAGTAAATGATCTGATGTCTTCGTCCCAGTTCCCTAAAGCAGTTGGAGTGTCTTCTCATGAGAGGGAGAAATAGAAGGGGATTTGATCTACTCTTCCTACAACAAGGAGGACTATGCCAAGCCCTGGGAGAGCAATGTTGTTTTTATACCAACAATTCATGTATCGTTAGAGATAGCTTAGCCATGGTCTGCAAGAAAATAGAGGAAAGGGCTAAAGCTAGACAGCAGAATCAAAATTGGTATGAATCCATGTTTGATTGGTCCCCATGGCTAATGACCTTGCTTTCAGCCCTATCTGGACCCCTGATTCTATTATTGTTGTTACTAACCCTTGGACCGTGCATAATCAATGAACTTATCTCTTTTGTCAGGGAATGAATTAACGCAGTACAACTCATGGTGCTAAGAACCCAGAACCATCCTTTACAACCTCTTCGCTAATAAAGACCCAAGATTGGGTCCTCTTAAGTTACAAGTAGAGGGGGGAATGAAGGACTCAGGAACCAGGGGGATGCCATGACAGGCTTCAGAGTCACCAGTAGGACTAAGTTTCTGTTTCCCGGCAAGGTTTCTGTTTCCCAGCAAGGTTTAAATAAGAATTTAACAGTTACTGAAAAAAGATCACAAACTGCTTATGCCATACATTTCTATAGTCATAAGATAAGTTGCTTAAGTTCCTCAAACACACATAGCCAATCACAATAAAGGTTACCTAGTCTACTTGAAATTCCCCTAGCCCCCTGCCCACCAGCTCTGCACCCCAGCATCCTAAGCCTATCAGAAAAATACAAGTGCAGTTAAATCTTAAATCTACCAATCATGTAACCATTCCCCTACTTCTTTGTTCAAATCCCTATAAAAAAGCTTGCCCCCTGCTGCTCAGGGGTCTTGAACCGATCCACTGTGTTGAAGTCAAGAGTCCGATCTTAAGCCTGAAATAAAGCTCCTTGCCTTTGCATAAGTGTTTGGTTCTCCTTGATGGTTACTGGGGGCACCAAGAACTGGGCATAACAAGAGAAAGAATGTCCCATGGTTAAAATAAACTTTATAGAGATAGAAAAACAAAGGACAATGACATAAATTACAGCGACTAAATTAAAGTAACGAAAAGACAAGCCAGACACAACAGAATGGAGATTGCTGCACGGGGGTCACCAATAATTGGTGACCTTAAACCAGATCCAAAGGGTCACAGTGGATGACGCAGTGGCCAGTGGAGGTGCCAAGGTGTCCCTCAGTCCCCTGCAGCTCTGAGACCACTAGCACTCCCACCTGTTCTCCTTTGAGCCCCAGATTGTCTAGACATAAGAAAACCAGAAGATCAAAACCAAAATAGACTTAACAGCTGGCCTGGAACCAGGGGTCTCCAGCCTCAAGTTGCACAATCTTGGTAGGACCTCCAAAATGTTGGTTCAGGAGTTTATGCAAAAAATGAGGCAGAGACTTCTCTAGCTCAACAAAAACCAGAATATAGTTTATTACAGCCAAGGCAAGACAAAGCTGATCAATCAGGGTCACAGCCAGACTCAGGAGCTGGAAATGCGACCCTGAAGGAATGAATGGCTCACAGGCTTTTTAAAGAAAAATCACAACCAAGTGCTGGGAAGAAGGTGCTGGGCAGACAGTGTACAGCCGGGGGAGGAGCTGGGTGACCTTTAACAGGATTGGTGAGTTCCAGGTGGGGAAATACATTGTAACTGTGTAACTGTAGTTAAGGAACTAGTTGTTTTGGTTCCAGGATATTGGCAAGCATAGAGGGTGTTCAGAGAGGGGATCTGACTTTTTATTGGTTGGTTCAGCTACAGGGAAATACCTTTAACAAAAGAACATGAACAATATGGTGAATGTTTAACAAAATGGACTTCCTAAGGTCAGCTTAGTCCTTTCATTATGGGCAACCTGGGGAATAGAACCTGGGTCATTAGGCTTCAAAGGCAAGTGCCTTAACTGGTAAGTCATCTCTCCAGACCAGCCTTTATTTTTGTTTCTTAGTTTTTCAAGGTAAGGTCTCCCTCTAGCCCAGGCTGACCTGGAATTAACTATTGTAGCCTCAGGGTGCTTCCTGAGTGTTGGGATTAAAGGTGTGTACCACCACACCCAGCTCCAAGGTTTGCTTATTTATTTATTCATTCATTTTTGGTTTTTTGAGGTAAGGTTTCACTCTTAACTCAGGCTGACCTAGAAGTCACTATGTAGCCTCAGGGTGGCCTCGAACTCATTGTGATCCACCTAACTCTGTCCCGTCGTCCCCCCCCCCCCCCAGTGCTGGGATTAAAGACATGTGTGCTACCATCCCTGGCCTCAAGCTTTTTCTTTCTTTCTTTCTTTTTGGTTTTGGTTTTGGTTTTTGAAGGTAGGGTATCACTCTAGCTCAGGCTGACTTGGAATTCAATATGTAGTCTTAGGGTGGCCTTGAACTCACAGCAATCCTCATACTTCTGCCTCTCAGTGGCTGGGAGTTTTTCTTCTATTATTTTCTTGGGGGGCTTTTCAAGGTAAGGTCTTACTCTAACACAGGCTGACCTAGAATTCACTATGTGATCTCAGGGTGGCCTCAAACTTATGGTGATCCTCCCACCTTTGCCTCCTGAGTTCTAGGATTAAAGGTGTATGCCACCATGCCTGGCTTTTCTTTTGTGATTTTGTTGAAAATGTCTACTATGGCTCTGGAGTGAAATTATTCTCCTTCTACTATATCCTGAATTTTTGTGTTTGATCTTTTCATAGTGCATTGGCATTTTTTTTCCCAATTTGGGACAAATTTTCTTCTATGTTGTTGAAAACACCTAAGCCTCTGTATTGAAATTCTTCTCCTATTATACTGTGAATTCTTATGTTTAATCTTTTCATAGTGTTCCTGATATCTTGAAATTCCCATTCATACCTTGCTATTAGCTTGTCTTTCTCCTTGTTGGATTGTATTGGATCTACCACCTGCTCTTCTAGCTTAGATATTCTGTTCTCTCATTCATCCATTCTACTGGTGAGACTTTCCAGAGTTTTTTATTTGACTTATTGTGTTTTTCATTGCTAGGATTTCTGCCTGATTTTTCTTAGTATTTCTATTTCTTTACTCGTGTCTTGTAATTACCTTCTTATTTCATTAAGCTGGTTTCCTGTGTTCTCTTTCAGGAGATTGTTTTCTTCTTTTATTTTCTTTTTTGATTCCTTTGATTTCTTTGAGTATAGATAAAATGATTTTTTTTAACTCTTTCAAGTATTTCATCTAAACTAGTCTTATTGGGGGCCATTTTAGATGGGTTTATAATTTTTGCTAGGATTGTATTATCTTGATTCTTTGTGTTTCTTGTATAATATAGCAATTTTTGCATCCTGAGTTGATTTCCTGCTTGGGTTTTCTAATTGTCTGCATTGTTCTTAGATGTAGAAATCCAACTTTATATACCTTCAGGGTAGGAGTTTAAGGTGCCAAGGTGTAGCTGTTGTACTCCAATCCAACAGCAGAAGTAATCTTAGGTGTTGAGTTTGCCTGCTATTCGCATATTCTAGTGGGCTAGGTGGAACAACTTACTGGAAAATTCTAAAATTCAACTGAGCAATAAACACATTCAATAAAAACCAGCACAGAGTATGTCAGTGTGGGGATTAAAACAAACAGATAACCTTAAAAAGCCAAAATCCATAAGGATGTGTGTTGCTCTAAACCCTTAATCTTGTCAAATGGGAGATTGAGAATTCTGTTCTGAAATGTGTTCTAGGTCAGCCTGGGTCTGAATCATACCCTGCCCCCAATAACAGAATAAAAAGATAAAGGCTCTATAAATCTGAAAGCATCAAAGGCAACAATAGTCAATTCCCAAATACAGCTTAATTGAAAATGGTAAACCCAATCAAGAATATGTAAGCCATAACTGACCTGACATGGAAAGAGAGATTAGCACTTCTAGTGCAGGCCTATGTACCTGCTTTTTTGTCAGTTGGCCTCATTACCTTTTGGGGTGGCTTCAAATCTCACCAATGCTTAGTGCCCACCTCGATCTCTCCATGTTGTGTTGTGGATATGGTGTTCTGATCATCTATACTAGATGCCCTGCCACTGGACCCTCAATGATTTCTCTGGAAGTTCGTGGTTCTGACAGTGGGGGATGGAAGAGTGCAGGAAGCCTGGAGTTTTACTGGAATTGCTCAGCCGAGGTCCCACCTGTGTCCCCTTCAGCAGTTCCTCAGCTGGCCTCTGCTGTCTCCCCTTCAGGTTTCTTTACTTTGCAAGGAGGCTGATGCAATTGGAAAATCCTCATGTTTGGTCTCTGCTCCTGAAGCTTGGTGCCAGGTCAGGCCAGTACAAGGATTCAAATCTGGGTCTCAAGTGCCTTAGCAGAATTCTGGCCAGTTTCCTCCTTTCTGGTAGATCTTAGTCTCTCCCGCTTCTCTACTGTGGCCGATAATAACCTACACACCTTCACTTTTTGGAAGAAGAGTGTATTTTGCTGTGGTTTTGCTTAAATTCCTCCCCAGGCTGGTTTGGCATGATTCCTATGCTGCCATCTTACCTGGAAGTCATAACCACTTTTCTTAATATTCATACCTATATATTAATGCTACTCTTACTTTTGGTTAGAGAAGCTTCTCTTTTCAGATGGTGGTGACCACTGGGTTGACTCAATGGATGAAATGACAGTGGAGTGTTCAGCCCTAAGACATCTCTATCACAGTTTTCAAGGCTCAGGATCCATTGTGGAAGAGGGGGAAGAAAAAATGTAAGAGCCATAAGAGGGGTAGAACTCCTTATAATGCAATCTTCCAGATACAAACTGACCTGGATATTCATGACCTTGCAGTGCCTGATGCTACCTACACAAGCCCCTCATAATATGAGGAAAAGATGATGACACCAAAATAAAAGAGAGCTGGATGTGATGGTGCATGCCTTTAATTCCAGCACTTGCAAGCCAGAGGTACGAGAATTACTGGATCACTCTGAGTTTGAGGCCAGTCTGAGACTACATAATGAATTCCAGGTCAGCCTAGCTAGAGCGAGACCCTACCTTGAAAATCCCCTCCCAAAAAATAATAAAAATAAATAAATATTTGAGATGGGGTTATGATGGAGGGTGATTTGAGAGGGGGAAAGCAGGGGTGGGGAGGGAAGTATCATGGTTTATTGTATATAATTATGGAAACTGTTAGTAAAATAGTTTAAAGAAAAGTATTTATTTGGGCTGGAGAGATGGCTCAGCCATTAAGGTGCTTGCCTTCAAAGCCAAAAGACCTGGGTTTGATTCCCAAGGATCCATGTAAGCCAGATGCACAAGGTGGCACATGTGTCTAGAGTTTTACAACAGCTAGAGGACCTGGCTGCCTATTCTCTCTTTATATATAGCTTCCTCTTTCTTTCTCTCTCTCAAATAAATAAATAAATGAAAAAGTTAAAAAAAATAATGTAAGGGCCAAGGAAGGGGAGGAATGTTTTGCAATATTGTCTTCCATACACAAAATGATCTTGGTATTCATGACCTCATCTTGGCAGACTATATACACAAAACCTGCATAATGGGGGAGGGGCAGGGGGATGATGACATAAAAATCTAGAAGAGAAGCCATGTGTGGTGCCTCACACCTTTATTCCCAGCATGTGGGAAGCTGATATAGGAGGATCACTGTGAATTTGAGGCTAGTCTGGGGCTACAGAGTGAGTTCCAGGTAAGCCTGAGCTAGAGAGAGACCCTGACTCAAAAAAAAAAAAAAATGAGGGAACCTAGTTGGAAAGACAAAAGGGACCCAGTGAAGGGAAGGGGAAAAAGGGAGGGTGGTGGGAGAATATGATTATGGTATATAGTATGTACAGAGGTTGTCAATAAAAAGTCTAAAAAAAAGTAGGGCTGGAGAGATGGCTTAGCAGTTAAGGCACTTGCCTGCAAAGCCTACAGATCCAGGTTCAATTACCCAGTACCCACATAAGCCAGATGCATCTGGGGTTTGTTTGCAGTGGCAAGAGTCCCTGGCATGCCCATTCTCTCTTATCTTCCTCTTTCTCTCCCTCCCTTTCTCTCAAATAAGTAAAAGTAAAATATTTAGAAAAGCATGCACCACCATGCCTGGCTTCAAATGAATATTAGAAAATAAAAAATAAATAAAAAGTAGTGCAAGCATCTGTTGTCCATTTGGAGGGGCAAGAGGCTCTAACCCCCCCCCACACACACACACACAAGTATAAATAAATAAATTTTTTGAGGTAGGGTCTTACTGTAGCCCAGGCTGACCTGGAATTCACTATGTAGTCTCAGGGTGGCCTTGAACTCAGAGCAATCCTCCTACCTCTTAAATGAATATTAAAAAAGAGGGCTGGGACTAGAGAAATGGCTTAGCTGTTAAGGTGCTTGCCTGTGAAGCCTAAGGACTCAGGTTCAATTCCCCAGTACCCACATAAGCCAGATGCACATGGTGGCACATGTGTCTGGAAGGTGGTGGGAGAATATGATCATGGCATGTTGTATATATGGAGGTTGTCAATAAAAGGTTAAAAAAATAAAAACAGCTGGGCATGATGGTGCATGCCTTTAAATCTGGCACTCACGAGGCAGAGGTAGGAGGATAGCCATGAGTTTGAGGCCACCTTGAGACTACATAGTGAATTCCAGGTCAGTCTTGGCTAGAGGAAGACCCTACCTCGAATAACCAACATAAATAAATAAATTAATAATAAATAAATAAATAAAAAGTAGTGCAAGCATCTAATGTTCATTTATAGGGGCAAGAGGCCATGAACTCTACCCACACACAAGTGTAAATAAATAAATAAATATTTTACAAAATGGCTGGAGAGATGGCTTAGAGGTTAAGGCACTTGCCTGTGAAACCTCAGGACCCAGGCTTGATTCCCCAGTGCTGACATAAGCCAGATGCACAATGTGGCGCATCTGCCTGGAGTTTGTTTGCAGGGGCTGGAGGCCCTGGTGTGTCAACTCTCTATCTGCCTCTTTCATTCTCTCTCTCAAATAAATAAGTAAAAATAAAACAAATTTTAAATTCAAAAACTATTTTAAAAGAAGGTAGTTGGGCATGGTGGCACACACCTTTAATCCCAACACTCTTGAGGCAGAGGTAGGAGGATTGCTGTGAGTTCGAGGCCACCCTGACACTACATAGTGATGGACAGTATGACTGAAACTGAAAGTTTCTTGCAGATTAGTATTTATGTAGAGTGTTATTTTATCTGACAAATTCTTAAAACCTTGTTCATCTGGTTGCATACCACTCCGATCCCCCCTCCCATCTTGTGAAACTGAACATCCTAGGAGTCTTTTTTCAACTACTGAGCATTTCACCGGTGATACAATTAACTTTATGGCCCATAGACATTCAGAGTCTGGGCCATGGATGTTCCTGTGGACTTGATGGGTCAAACTGTGAAGAATCTAAAAGTCAAATGCAGCTTTCTCCATGGTTGCCTTATGCTAGATAATTTCTCTTCTAGCTTTAGGTTGTTTTAGGCACTGATACAACTCAGCTATTATGCTGGGCATGGTGACACACTCCTCTAGCCCCAGAACTGGTAGGCTGAGACAGGAGGGTTGCTGTGAGTTCGAGGTCAGCCTGGGCTAGAGTGAGACACTGCCTCAAAGAAAAGAAAGAAAGAAACCTTAGCTTTTTGTCAACACCCATCTCCATTTTATTTCTTCTTAGCTGTTGGGCTAGGGAGGTGGCAGCTGTGTTTAGGCTCAGTGTGGTGGCACACGCTTTTTTTTTTTGTGAGAAAAAGACGTTTATTTTGGCTTACAGGCTTGAGGGGAAGCTCCATGATGGCAGGGGAAAACGATGGCATGAGCAGAGGGTGGACATCACCCACTGGTCAACATAAGGTAGACCATAGCAACAGGAGAGTGTACCAAACACACGCTTTTAATCCCAGGCCCAGGAGGCAGAGGTGGGAGGATCTCCCTGAGTTCAAGGACAGCCTGAGACTGCATAGTAAATTCCAGGTTAGCCTGAGCTAGAGCAAGACCAAAAAAAAAAAAAAAGTCCAGAATTCATTTCCAGAGTTTAATAGAGTCTAGTAAAGCAATAACTGAGATGCATGAATACAAAAATAATATAAGGAAAAGGGAAAGCAAACTTTATTATATTCCTGGCATAGCAAAATTTATTAGTAGCTTCTGACTGGGGTGGCTGTGTCACTGATCAATGTAAGTGTGCTGTGTTAACTAGAAGATCTGTGATATGACAACAGGCTGGCTCATGTTACTGGATTTGGCACCACAATTGTCATTGTGGAAATTTTTTTGTTTGTTTGTTTTGTTTTTCAAGATAGGGTCTCACTCTAGCCCAGGCTGACCTGGGATTCACTGTGTAGTCTCAGGGTGGCCTCAAACTCACAGCAATCCTCCTACCTCTGCCTCCCTGAGTGCTGGGATTAAAGGCATGTGCCATCATGCCCGGCTTTTTTTTTTTTTTTTTTTTTAGGGAAATAAAGCAAATTTATTCAAATAATTTCAAGGGGAAAAAAATCTCAGGCTGAAAATCTTTCATCTATTGGGCACTATTCATAGAACATTAGTGAACAAACTTGTGTACCAGTGACTAATGCATACAAATAGTCAATAGGCAAACGTGACAGGCTCCAGATTTTAATTTACTTGAACAAGATGTCATTGCATCCTCAGTCTACTAGCTGCTTAATTCTCTTTAGCCATAATGGTTTCCTCTCCTTGGCCTGGGGTTTCAGTGAAATTGAAGTAAATGAGATGCTTCATGCCCCAGATGTGTGAGATTTTGTTTCTCCTGGAAGTACCCTCCCAGACTGCCCTTTTGATTGAATCCAGTAGTTGTGATAGTTGCCCGAAAGTGCTGCTACTTCCCAGTTTCATCAGATGATAACACAAGCACCAAAACAGTTGGGTTTCATAGACGGGAAAAGAATTTTAAAGGAAAAAAATCAAAAGGCCAAGGAAATTAATTAAAAAAAAAAATAACCCAAAAGGGGGGTAAAGGGGGCTTTTTTGGGAAAGGAAAATAAAAAAGAAGGAAAAAAGGGGCCTTAGGTGGGGAAAGGCCCCCCTTTGTCTTTTCCAAAGGGGGGGGCCCAAAAAAACCCAAAGGGGTTCCAAAATTTTTTTCCCCAGGACCCAAAAAAAGGGGGAAAAGGGCCAATTTCAAAAAAAAAGGGGCAAAATGCCAAAAACTGGGAAGGTTCCTTTGGGGAGTGGCTTGGGAAAAGGCCCTTTTGCCGGCCGGGGCCCCCTTTTCTTTCCCTTTTTGTATCTGGGGCCCCCATTTTTTTTTTTCTCTCTCTCTGCTGGCACATAAATAAATAAAATTAAAAAAAAAAAAAACCAAGGTAGTTTGAAAAAAAAACCCAAAGTGATTTGGAAGCACAGAACTTACAGTTGATGTCATGATGGGCCAAGAACATTGTGGCTTCATAAGTTACAAAATGCCATGTACCAAAATTTTAAAATGGAACATATTACCTTTTGCCAATCTGTCCCCATTTCCCCCCAAAAGTTCATTTCATTGGGAAGGAGGGAGGAGAGGAAGAAGGAGGGGCTATGGGAGGTGGTAGAGAATGCTAGTTATATTAGCATTTTTATTTATATTTTATTTTTATTTATTTATTTGAGAGAGAGGATATACAGAAATAGGCAGGTAGACAGAGAGAATGGGCATGCCAGGGCTTCCAGCCACTGCAAACAAACTCCAGACACGTGCGCCCCCTTGTGCATCTGGCTAACGTGGGTCCTGGGGAATCGAGCCTCAAACCGGGGTCCTTAGACTTCACAGGCAAGTGCTTAACCGCTAACCCATTTCTCGAGCCCTGTGTTAGCATTTTTTGTTGTTATGATAAATTTGGTAAAAGCCCACTAGCTGCCAAAGGGAATAAGGAATTTCCAAGAATGTACAATTTCCTTTAGAAAAGTTTCAAAACCAAGGCTAATTTACATGAAAGGCTGTAGAGTAAGCAGTTGAAAAGTCTATTCATAAAACTTTTATTCCACTGACATGAACTTAATATACATGTTCTTAACAATTATGCTTGGATTGCTCATAAAAATTTCATAAGACATTGAACAAAGCTAGCCATCATCTCAAGTTATTTCCCTGTTAACTTATTTTTACAGCACATTCATGTTAGGCAAGTATCAAAAAAAAAAAAAAAAATTACAAAAGCAAAAAAAAAAAAGTTAAACACATGGGATTTTTCTTTACTGCGGTGCTTGATACATATAAAGCCATGAATACCAAGAATTCATTTTACTTCACTTTTACACTTGTTCTTAGGTTGCCTGAAACATTTAAAAAATAAACTGTGTAGCAAAACTAATGAAAGCAAACAGTAGGTAACTTACAAATAATGGAATGTGAACCATTTCTGCCCTTACCCAGAGTGAATTGGGTCACAGCTTTTTTTAAAGAACCCTTCTGTAGCTGCAGTCAAAGGTGTGCACGCTGAGATTGACTACACCACAGAAATACATGATTCCAACGTGTAGTATTCCATGGGATATCTGTTTGTACTGCAGCCTTATAAGTGAACCAAACCTCTGAAGTACCCACAGTAACTACACTTGTGACTCGAACCAATTATCCCTTTTATTCCCCACCAGGAAAAACCAGGCAGTTCTCTTTGCTTAGACATGGAAGCAGTTTTAACACTGGCCCTTGTGAAGCCACAATGTGCCAAAAGTGTTATGCCAAATATTTGTAACGTGTATAGAAATTCCACATCCCCATATTGGCCACCTCAAGATGAAAATGTTAACTGGCTGTACTCCCCTAATTTTTTTTTTCGACGTAGGGTTTCACTCTAGTCCAAGCTGATCTGGAATTCACTATGTAGTCTCAGAGTGGCCTCGAACTCACAGTGATCCTCCTACTTCTGCCTCCCGAGTGCTGGGATTAAAGGCGTGTGCCACCACACCCTGGCTGCTCCTCTAATATTAAACATGAAAATCACATGGGAACTACAGAAATTCAAATAGAAGTAACATAAACCTGTCATAAATTGTAAGCAAAAAAAACCAAAAAACTATTTGTGAGCTGCAGAGATGGCTTAGTGATTAAGCACTTACCTGTGAAGCCTAAGGACCCTGGTTCAAGGCTCGATTCCCCAGTACCCACTTAAGCCAGATGCACAAGGTGGTGCATGCATCTGGAGTTCATTTACAGTAGCTGGAGGCCCTGGTGCACCCATTGTGTCTCTTTCTGCCTCCTTATCTCTCTGTCTTTCACTCTCAAATAAATAAATTATAATAAAATAAATGTATTTAAGAAACTATTTGTGACTCCCGGCTTTTTAAAGTTATTTTTATTTTTATTTGAGAAAGAGAAAGAGAGGGGGAGAAAGAGGAGAGTGAATAGGCATAGCCAGGGCCTTTAGTCACTGCAAACTCCAGATGCATGTGCTACCTTGTGCATCTGGCTTATGTGGGACCTGGAGAATCAAACCTGGGTCCTTAGGCTTGGCAGGCATGCACCTTAACTGCTAAGCCATCTCTCCAGCCCAGAAACTTTTTTTTTTTTTAGATTGACCTCAGGGTCTTTTTAAATATTTATTTATTTGAGAGGGGGAAAGAGGGAGAGAGAGAGAGGATGGGCACACTAGGGCTTCCCACTACCTTGTACATCTGGCTTATGTGGGTCCTGGGGAATCAAACGGAGGTCCTATGGCTTTGCAGGCAAGCACCTTAATGGCTAAACCATCTCTCCAGCCTAGAAACTAATTTTTCTTAAAAGGGAAAACTCAGAAGTTTTCCTATGTTGCTCAAGGTTACCCAGGGTGACAGAAGGGGGATGGATGATCCAAAACTCAGACATTGTCTTCTCCATTAAGTGGGAATAGGGGTGGAAGTTGGAAAATAAAACTTGAAAGAGGCTGTGTGCTTTAGCAGAATTAGAGCAGAAGTCAAGAAAGCAACATAGGAATGCTGAGAGGTAGGGATTGCTTCCAGACAGAACTTGTGTTTATGAGGGTGAGAGAACATCAAGTTCAGCCAGATAAATATAAAAGCGCAATTAATAAAACCAGGAGAGGGCTGGGGAGATGGCTCAGTGGGTAAGAGAGCTTGTTGTGCAAGCTTGAGGACCTGAGAGTGCCTGAGTTCAAATCCCCAGCGCCCATGTAAAGGGCTGGGCTCCTTATGCTCTAGGCTGACCTGGAATTCATTGTGTAATCTCAGGGCCTGTCTCTCTCTCACACGTAAATAAACAAAATATTAAAAAAAGAAATAAAACCAGGAAAAACGGCAAGTCTGCCAGGCACTGGGGAGGAAGAGAATCACGACAGAGAAATGCTTGTGTTATTTTTTACAACTGGGAGGGGAGCCAAGAGCACAGTGGGCAGCTGACCAAGTAGAGATACAGTTTCCAAGTCAAGGTTCTATTACACACGCCCCCCTTCAGTGTTGCCATGGCCATGGATGCCCACTTAAGATAAGGGCAGATCAAGGAGGACAGCTGCTTAAAAATGAGGCTGTTTGGGGTGATGCTTCACTTGGGTCTGGTCTTGGTCCACTTTCACGGAAGGTCTTAGAAGCATTTAGTTGGTGACCATGGGTGATGTCCTAAGGGAAAGGGTGTAACTGTGGATCTAGAGGGCTGTTTTCTCCCTGTCTGCCATGAAACAGCTCCTCCTGCCCGGGATCCCTGTGCCATGATGTTCATTCACAGCCATCCCAGAGTCAGAGCCAGTGAGCATCGATTGAATCATCTCAACTCGGAGACAAAATAATTCCTCCCAAAAGTTGCTTCTGTCAGATATTGTGGTCAGAGCCATGCAAAAGTAACAAACAGTGGGCTGGAGAGATGGCTTAGCAGTTAAGGTGTTTGCCTGCGAAGCCTAAGGATACAGGTTCAGTTCTCCAGGTCTCATGTAAGCCAGATGCACAAGGTGGCATGTGCATTTGAAGTTCATTTGCAGTGGCTAGAAGCTCTGGTGTGCCCATTCTCTCTCTCTCTACCTCTCTCTCACAAATGAAAGTAAATTCAATTTTTAAAAAGAAGCAACAAGCCAGGTGTGGTGGTGCATGCCTTTAATCCCAGCACTTGGGAGACAAAGGTAGGAGGATTGCTGTGAGTTGGAGGCCAGCCTGAGACTACATAGTGAATTCCAGATCAGCCTGAGCAAAGTGAGACCCTACCTCCAAAAACCAAAAAAAAAAAAAAAAAAAAATTATTTAAAAATAAATAAATAAATTTACAAACTACTAGGCTAAGAGTTATGAGACTGCGAAAAATATTATCAGCAGTTGGGAGAGAGAAAAAAATTGTCAATTTTAGGGCTGGAGAGATGGCTTAGCAGTTGAGGCCCTTGCCTGTAAAGCCAAAGGACCCAGGTTCAATTCCCCAGGATCCACATTGGCCAGATGCACAAGGGGGCGCATGCGTCAGGAGTTCATTTGCAGTGGCTGGAGGCACTGCCACTCCCATTCTTTCTCTCTCTCTCTCCTCCCTCTCTGTCAAATAAATAAATAAATACTTTTTTTAAAATTGTCACTTTTAGAACCACTTTACTGGGATGATTTCCAATGTTAAATGAGATTTTATTTTTGAGAATTTCATACAAGTGTAGTATGTAGTTTGATCATATTCACCCCCATTATCCTCTTATCCTTCTCGCACTCCACTGAAGTCATTCCAATGAGTCCTCCTACTTTTGTGTGTGTCTGTGTCCACTGAGCTTAATTAGAGTTGCTTGCATGAGTGTGGGTATGTGGGGTAGGGATTATTTACAACAGTGTGGGTAACTGACCAGTGGCTACAGCACTGCAGAACATGACTCCCCCACCCAGCCACCATTAACTGCTAATAGTTCCTTAAGAGGAGTTAGCTCTCAAAAACCCTTCCACCATCCTGATGGTCACTCCATCTTGTGCAAGACAGAGGAGATGCTGTGAATTTATGAGTGTAGGGGCCATGTCCTGGCCAGAAGACAGCATTTCACAATTTTTAATACATTTTTAAAAAGATACTTACTTATTTATTCTCTAGCAGAAAGAGATAGAGAGGAGATAGAGATAATGGGCATGACAGGGTCTCCAACCACTGCAAATGAACTCCAGAGACATGTGCCACTTTGTGCATCTGGCTTTATGTAGGAACTGGGGAATCAAACCTGGGTGGTTAGGCATTGTAGGCAAGTGCTTTAACTGCTCAACCACCTCTCCAGCCTCACAAAGTTTTTTTTTTTGTTGTTGTTTTGTTTTGTTTTTTCAAGGTAGGGTCTCACTCTAACTCAGGCTGACCTAGAATTCACTACATAGTTTTAGGGTGGCTTAATCTCTGGGATTAAGGCATGCACTACCATGCCTGTCTCACAAAGTTTTTTAATTTTCTTTTTTTCCCCTTTTTTATGAGAGACAGAGAGGGAGGGAGGGAGAGAAGTGGCCTGTTAGGGCCTCCAGACACTGCAGTCGAACTCCAGACATGCTTGTGTACATGTGCGACCTTTCATGCTTGAGTCACCTTGTGCATCTGGCTTATGTGAAATCTGAACAGTCAAACAAGGATCCTTAGGCTTTGCAGGCAAGTGCCTTAACTCCTAAGCCATCTCTCCAGACCCCACAAAGTTTTTTTATTGTTATTATTTTACTTCTTCCAGTCTAAATACTTATTATACGAGGATACACTTGAGAATCTTGGAGACCACTGGCTTGATCGTGGGATGGTTCAGACCCTGCTGCCAGTCCCAGTGGGAGTGGAGAGTTGAGGTGAGGCTCAGCCATGAGGAAGGATGGTGAGACGACAACATTGTCACCAAGTGGAAGTTCCATACCAGGATGATAGTTCAAATCATCATAGTGTCATGTATTCCTGGGTTCATGCTCAAAGATCCTCTCTGGGTTTCAAAAAAGTCCTCTCTAGAGGGCTGGAGTCTTTCCAGGTATCCCAAATCCACTAAGGAAGATAAGTGCTCTGTTCGTTCTTTTCTTTCCTTTTTTCCTCAGGACATAGCTGTGACAGCAAGCCTCTCACACAAACTGCTTCTAGCCCAGTTCAGGCAGAGCTCTTTTTCACCTTCACAAGCCAAACATTACAGTCTATGGTTCTTACTGCATTCAGGTCTTTCAACTCTGACCACAATGGTCCATCAAGCTGTACTTACAGCACTGCAAGATGTCCCTTAACCCAAGATTTCAAACTTGTTTCACATTCCTCTTGAAAATCAGCTCCAGCCAAAGGAAAGGTAGGACTCCTTAAAACATACTCCTCCAGGCACAAAATGACCAGGATATCCATGACCTCACAGTGCCTGACACTACCTACACAAGACCATCATAATAGGAGGAAAAGATCATGACATCAAAATAAAAGAGAGCCTGAGAGGGGGAGGGAATATGATGAAGAGAGGAGTTTCAAAAGGGAAAGTGAGGGGAGGGAGGAAATTACCATGGAATATTGTTTACAGTTATGGAAATTGTCAATAAAAAGAAGCAGCTCCAACAGGCCAAAGCCACACAATCAGGTTGTAAGCAGCAATTACACCGCTCTCAGTACCGACTTTACTGTTGCAGTCAGGTTCTGACTGCTGGCAGAAAACACCCAACCAAGAGCAGCTTGTGGGAAAAAAGTTTATTCTGGCTTACAGACTCAAGGGGAAGCTCCATGATGGCAGGGAGAAAGGATGGCATGAGAAGAAGGTAGACATCACCTCTTTGCCAACATAAAATGGACAACACCAACAGGAGGGTATGCTCTTCTTTTCAAAAATAAATTTTATTTATTTATTTGAGAGAGAGAAAGTGACAGAAAGGGAGATAGAATGGGTGTGCCAGGGCCTCCAGCCACTGCAAACAAACTCCAGATACATGTGCTACCTTGTGCATCTGGCTTAAGTAGGTACTGGGAAATTGAACCTGGGTCCATAGGCTTCGCAGGCAAGTGCCTTAATTGCCAAACCGCCTCTCCAGTCCTCTTTTTTTTCCTTTCTTTTTTCTTCTTTATTTTTTTTTAAGTTTTGTTTATTTATTTATTTGAGAGAGTGAGAGAGAGAAAGGGAGAGAGAGAGAGAGAATGGGCGGGCCAGGGCCTCCTGCCACTGCAAATGGACTCCAGACACATGTGCCACCTTGTGCATCTGGCTTACATGGGTCCTGGGGAATCGAACCAAGGTCCTTTGACTTTGCAGGCAAACATCTTAAGTGCTAAGCCATCCTCCAGCCCAAGGCATTTTGGTTTTTTGAGGTACTCTCTAGCTCAGGCTGACCTGGAATTCACTATGTAGTTGCAGGGTGGCCTTGAATTCACAGCAATCCCCCTACCTCTGCCTCCCCGGGGATTAACAGAGTGCACCACCTCATTTGGCCACAGTTATTGACTGCCCCATTGAGTGTGTTGTCACCACTGGACCAGACACACCTCTGGTCCTTCCCAAGCCCCTGATAAAACCCGCCAGCCATAAGCCTTTGCAAAGTTTGCAGGAGCAGTGGAAGGACAAGTGTTTCAACACAGCATATGATGACTGTTTACAAAAACTAAACTAAAAACAATTCACATAATCTGTTATTAGACAGAAATACCAGAAGAGAGCAAATGCAGTGGAGTTTCACAAATTATGCCGTTGAGTTTGCCATTTTGGGCACTCACACCATCAACAAATCTGGAATGCAATGGATAAGCCTCACCCTGGGAAAACTACCCTGCCAGGGAAGTATTCACGACATTTCTTTTTTTAAGAGTGAAGGGGCTGGAGAGATGGCTCGACAGTTAAAGCACTTGCCTGTGAAGCCTAAGGACCCATGTTCAACCCTCCAGTCCCATGTAAGCCAGACACATAAGGTGATGCAAGTGCACAAGGTCACACATGCTCACAAGGTAGCACACACGTCTGGAGTTCGATTGCAGTGTCTGGAGGCCCTGCCAGGCCACTTCTATCTCTCACTGTCTCTAATTTAAAAAAAAAGGATTGGAGAGATGGCTTAGTGGTTAAGCACTTGCCTGTGAAGCCTAAGGACCCCGGTTTGAGACTCAATTCCCCAGTACCCATGTAAGCCAGATGCACAAGGTGGTGCATGCATCTGGAGTTCGTTTGCAGTGGCTGGAGGCCCTGGTGCACCCATTCTCTCTCTCTCTATCCCTCTTTCTCTGTTTGTCTCTCTCAAATAAATAAAAATAAATAAACAACAACAACAACAACAAAAAGCCCAGCATGGTGGTGCAAGCCTTTAATCCCAGCATTTGCGAGGCAGAGGTAGGAGGATCACTGTGCATTCAAGGCCACCCTGAGACTGCATAGTGAATTCCAGGTCAGCCTGGGCCAGAGTGAGACCCTACCTCGAAAAACAAAACAAAAACAAAAATACATATAAAATGTCTGGAGAGATGGCTTAGCAGTTAAGTGCTTGCCTGTGAAGCCTAAGGACCCCGGTTTGAGGCTTGATTCCCCAGGACCCACATAAGCCAGGTGTACAAAGTGGCACATGCATCTGGAGTTTGTTTGCAGTGGCTGGAGGCGCTGGCATGTCCGTTTTTTTAATCTATGTTACTGTTTCTCTCTCTCTCTCTGTCTGTCACTGTCAAATAAATAAATAAATAATAAAAAGGGGGGCTGGACAGATGGCTTAGCAGTAAAGGCACTTGCCTGCAAAGCCAAAGGACCTAGCTTCAATTCCCCAAGATCCATGTAAGCCAGATGCACAAGGGGGCGCATGCGTCAGGAGTTCATTTGCAGTGGCTGGAGGCACTGCCACTCCCATTCTTTCTCTCTCTCTCTCCCTCCCTCTTTATCTGTCAAATAAATAAATAAATACTTTTTTAAAATTGTCACTTTTAGAACCACTTTACTGGGATGATTTCCAATGTTAAATGAGATTTTATTTTTGAGAATTTCATACAAGTGTAGTATGTAGTTTGATCATATTCACCCCCATTATCCTCTTATCCTTCTCGCACTCCACTGAAGTCATTCCAATGAGTCCTCCTACTTTTGTGTGTGTCTGTGTCCACTGAGCTTAATTAGAGTTGCTTGCACTAGTGTGGGTATGTGGGGTAGGGATTATTTACAACAGTGTGGGTAACTGACCAGTGGCTACAGCACTGCAGAACATGACTCCCCCACCCAGCAGCCATTAACTGCTAATAGTTCCTTAAGAGGAGTTAGCTCTCAAAAACCCTTCCACCATCCTGATGGTCACTCCATCTTGTGCAAGACAGAGGAGCTGCTGTGAATTTATGAGTGTAGGGGCCATGTCCTGGCCAGAAGACAGCATTTCACAATTTTTAATACATTTTAAAAAAGATACTTACTTATTTATTCTCTAACAGAAAGAGATAGAGAGGAGATAGAGATAATGGGCATGACAGGGTCTCCAACCACTGCAAATGAACTCCAGAGACATGTGCCACTTTGTGCATCTGGCTTTATGTAGGAACTGGGGAATCAAACCTGGGTGGTTAGGCATTGTAGGCAAGTGCTTTAACTGCTGAACCACCTCTCCAGCCTCACAAAGTTTTTGTTGTTGTTGTTGTTTTGTTTTGTTTTTTCAAGGTAGGGTCTCACTCTAACTCAGGCTGACCTAGAATTCACTACATAGTCTTAGGGTGGCTTAATCTCTGGGATTAAGGCATGCACTACCATGCCTGTCTCACAAAGTTTTTTAATTTTCTTTTTTCCCCTTTTTTATGAGAGACAGAGACAGAGAGGGAGGGAGGGAGAGAAGTGGCCTGTTAGGGCCTCCAGCCACTGTAATTGAACTCCAGACACACTTGTGTACATGTGCGACCTTTCATGCTTGAGTCACCTTGTGCATCTGAACAGTCAAACAAGGATCCTTAGGCTTTGCAGGAAAGTGCCTTAACTCCTAAGCCATCTCTCCAGACCCCACAAAGTTTTTTTTTATTGTTATTATTTTACTTCTTCCAGTCTAAATACTTATTATACGAGGATACACTTGAGAATCTTGGAGACCACTGGCTTGATCATGGGATGGTTCAGATCCTGCTGCCAGTCCCAGTGGGAGTGGAGAGTTGAGGTGAGGCTCAGCCATGAGGAAGGATGGTGAGAAGACAACATTGTCACCAAGTGGAAGTTCCATACCAGGATGATGGTTCAAATCATCAGAGTGTCATGTATTCCTGGGTTCATGCTCAAAGATCCTCTCTGGGTTTCAAAAAAGTCCTCTCTAGAGGGCTGGAGTCTTGCCAAGTATCCCAAATCCACTAAGGAAGATAAGTGCCCTGTTCGTTCTTTTCTTTATTCCTCAGGACATAGCTGTAACAGCAAGCCTCTCACACAAACTGCTTCTAGCCCAGTTCAGGCAGAGCTCTTTCTCACCTTCACAAGCCAAACATTACAGTCTATGGTTCTTACTGCATTCAGGTCTTTCAACTCTGACCACAATGGTCCATCAAACTGTACTTACAGCACTGCAAGATGTCCCTTAACCCAAGATTTCAAACTTGTCTCACATTCCTCTTGAAAATCAGCTCCAGCCAAAGGAAAGGTAGGACTCCTTAAAACATACTCCTCCAGACACAAAATGGCCAGGATATCCATGACCTCAAAGTGCCTGACACTACCTACACAAGACCATCATAATAGGAGGAAAAGATCATGACATCAAAATAAAAGAGAGCCTGAGAGGGGGAGGGAATATGATGAAGAGAGGAGTTTCAAAAGGGAAAGTGAGGGGAGGGAGGAAATTACCATGGAATATTGTTTACAGTTATGGAAGTTGTCAATTAAAAAAAGCAGTTCCAACAGGCCAAAGCCACACAATCAGGTTTTAAGCAGCAATTACACTGCTCTCAGTACCGACTTTACTGTTGCAGTCAGGTTCTGACTGCTGGCAGAAAACACCTGACCAAGAGCAGCTTGTGGGAAAAAAGTTTATTCTGGCTTACAGACTCAAGGGGAAGCTCCATGATGGCAGGGAGAAAGGATGGCATGAGAAGAAGGTAGACATCACCTCCTTGCCAACATAAAATGGACAACACCAACAGGAGGGTATACTCTTCTTTTCAAAAATAAATTTTATTTATTTATTTATTTGAGAGAGAGAACGTGACAGAAAGGGAGATAGAGAGAATGGGTGTGCCAGGGCCTCCAGCCACTGCAAACAAACTCCAGATACATGTGCTACCTTGTGCATCTGGCTTATGTGGGTACTGGGAAATTGAACCTGGGTCCATAGGCTTCGCAGGCAAGTGCCTTAATTGCCAAACCATTTCTCCAGTCCTCTTTTTTTCCTTTCTTTTTTCTTCTTCATTTTTTTAAAAAAAAGTTTTGTTTATTTATTTGAGAGAGTGAGAGAGATAAAGGAGAGAGAGAGAGAATGGGCGGGCCAGGGCCTCCAGCCACTGCAAATGGACTCCAGACACATGTGCCACCTTGTGCATCTGGCTTACATGGGTCCTGGGGAATCGAACCAAGGTCCTTTGACTTTGCAGGCAAACACCTTAAGTGCTAAGCCATCCTCCAGCCCAAGGCTTTTTGGTTTTTTGAGGTACTCTCTAGCTCAGGCTGACCTGGAATTCACTATGTAGTTGCAGGGTGGCCTTGAATTCACAGCAATCCCCCTACCTCTGCCTCCCCTGGGATTAACAGAGTGCACCACCTCATTTGGCCAGAGAGCCCTGTTATTGAATGTCCCATTGAGTGTGTTGTCACCACTGGACCAGACACACCTCTGGTCATTCCCAAGCCCCTGATAAAACCCGCCAGCCATAAGCCTTTGCAAAGTTTGCAGGAGCAGTGGAAGGACAAATGTTTCAACACAGCATATGATGACTGTTTACAAAAACTAAACTAAAAACAATTCACATAATCTATTATTAGACAGAAATACCAGAAGAGAGCAAATGCAGTGGAGTTTCACAAATTATGCCGTTGAGTTTGCCATTTTGGGCACTCACACCATCAACAAATCTGGGATGCAATGGATAAGCCTCACCCTGGGAAAACTACCCTGCCAGGGAAGTATTCACAACATTTCTTTTTTTAAGAGTGAAGGGGCTGGAGAGATGGCTCAGCAGTTTAAGCACTTGCCTGTGAAGCCTAAGGACCCATGTTCAACCCTCCAGTCCCATGTAAGCCAGACACATAAGGTGATGCAAGTGCACAAGGTCACACATGCTCACAAGGTAGCACACACGTCTGGAGTTCGACTGCAGTGTCTGGAGGCCCTGCCAGGCCACTTCTATCTCTCACTGTCTCTAATAAAAAAAAAAAGGAATGGAGAGATGGCTTAGTGGTTAAGCACTTGCCTGTGAAGCCTAAGGACCCTGGTTTGAGACTCAATTCCCCAGTACCCATGTAAGCCAGATGCACAAGGTGGTGCATGCATCTGGAGTTCGTTTGCAGTGGCTGGAGGCCCTGGTGCACCCATTCTCTCTCTCTCTATCCCTCCTTCTCTGTTTCTCTCTCTCAAATAAATAAAAATAAATAAACAACAACAACAACAACAAAAAGCCCAGCATGGTGGTGCAAGCCTTTAATCCCAGCATTTGTGAGGCAGAGGTAGGAGGATCACTGTGCATTCAAGGCCACCCTGAGATTGCATAGTGAATTCCAGGTCAGCCTGGGCCAGAGTGAGACCCTACCTCAAAAAACAAAACAAAAACAAAAATGCATATACAAGGGCTGGAGAGATGGCTTAGCAGTTAAGTGCTTGCCTGTGAAGACTAAGGACCCTGGTTTGAAGCGTGATTCCCCAGGACCCACATAAGACAGATGTACAAGCTGGCACATGCATCTGGAGTTTGTTTGCAGTGGTTGGAGGCGCTGGCATGTCCGTTTTTTTTATCTATGTGACTCTTTCTCTCTCTCTCTCAGTCTGTCACTGTCAAATAAATAAATAATAAAAACGGGGGCTGGGCAGATGGCTTAGCAGTAAAGGCACTTGCCTGCAAAGCCAAAGGACCTAGCTTCAATTCCCCAAGATCCACGTAAGCCAGATGCACAAGGTAGCACATGCATCTGGAGTTTGTTTACAGTGGTTGGAGGCCCTGGCACATCCATTGTCATTCTCTCTCTCTATGCCTCTCTCTGTCTCTCTCTCTCTCTATTTAAAAATATTTTTAAAAAAGAAAAAGAAAAAGAAACAGTGAGGGTTTCATTCAGGTCCCCTGACCTGTGAGTCTGGTGGAACTCACTGTAGTAGCCACTAACACTAATTGAGCATAACTTACTACAGGCCAGTCACGGCTTTAAAATACTTTGTGTATTAACGGCTTAATCCTACATCAATCTTACAATCAGGTATTATTGTAATGGGAATGTTGGGGTTCCTTTCCAATACACCAATAAACCAATAAATTTAGAGTACCCTGGTCTCTTGTCTTATGATTTTAAAGAATTAAAATTCATAGACTGGACAGTAAGACGTGGAGAGGCTTTATTAGATTAAGAGAAGTACAGAGAGGTCCTTCCATGTGGAAGCCAGAAGCAGGTAGAGAGCCCACGTGGGAGCAGAGGTTCCCCACCCCATTTCCACTTGAGGTTCAGGAGAGGTGAAAAGCCAAAAAAAGAGACCTGTCCACCTGGTAAGCATGTACTTATAGTATTTTTTTAATGTAAGTGTGAGCACGTGTGTGCAGGCGCAAAAGAGAGAGAGAGAGAAAGAGAGAGAGAGAGAGAATTGGTGCACCAGGCCTCCAGCCCCTGCGATGGAACTCCAGACCTGAAAGCCCCCTTGTGTGCATGCGCAACCTTCCATTCTTGTATCACTATGCATTTGACTTACATGGGACCTGGAGAGTCAGAACATGATTCCTTAGGTTTCCAAGGCCAATACCTCTTAACTGATAAGCCATGTCTCCAGCCCCTATTTATAATCTTATTGTGGGCCTTACCTTCAGGCCAAGGTGAGCCTGAGAGAGAGCTGATTGGTTCAAGGCACTGTCTCAGGAAGAGGTCAGCATACTTGAGTCGGGTGGGGAGGGAGACTGTTGCAGTCAGGTTCGCATTGCTGGCAGAAATCATCTGGCCAAGAGCAGCTTTGGGGGAAAAAGGGGTGTTTCTTTTGGCTTACAGACTTGAAGGGAAGATCCATGATGTCAGGGAAAAAATGACAGCATGAGCAGAGTGGACATCACCTCCTGGCCAACATCAGGTGGACAACAGGAACAGGAGAGTGTGCCAAACACTGGCAAGGGAAAGCTAGCTATAACAGCCATAATTGCACCCCTCCCAATACACAGCATCCAGGAGGCATTCATTCCCAGATCTCCGTCAGCTGGGAACCTAGCATTCAGAAGACCTAGGTTTATGGGGGACACCTGAATCAAACCACCACATTTTGCCCCTGGCCCCCATAAATTGATAACCATCCATAATGTAAAATGCAATGCATCCAGTGCAACTTTAAAAGTAATAGGTATAAGAAATTACGAAGCAGAGAAGTAGGAGAGATCCAGAACATCTAGAGCCCACACAGGCAGGCAGAAGCGGCTCCAGCAGCAGCGGCAGGAGGTCCGCAGCAGAAGCATGTATGTGGGTCTCCAGCCCCTGTTTATGCTTTTTATATTAAATATCTCCCACTTAGATTTCTCAAAAAAGCTAAAAGTTGCACTATCTTATGACCCAGATAGACCACACATGAGCATATACCCTAAGAACTCTACATTTTACTGTAGAGATGCTTACACACCCATGTTCATTTCTGTTCTATTCACAATAGCTAGGATATGTACTCAGTGTCCAATAGTTGAAGTCTATTTATTTAATTTATTTATATATTTATGGAAGAGAGGGGCAGATAGAGAAATAATGGGTATGCCAGGGCCTCCAACCACTGCAATCAAACTCCAGACGCATGCACCATCTTATGCATCTAGCTTATATGGGTTCTGGGGAATTGAACCTGGGTCCTTAGCCCTTGCAGGCAACTTAACTGTGAAGCTATCTCTCCAATCCCAGTTGATTTGGTGATGAAGATGTGATACATACACACAATGGAATTGTACTGAAAGTCAAAATAAAGTCATGAAACTTACAGGAAAATAGATGGGATTGCAAAATATCATTATACTGAGAGAGGTAAACTAGGCTCCAAAAACAAAGATAGCATGTTCTCACTTATAAGTGGATCCTGTCTTTAAAAAAGATTTATTTAGGGCTGGAGAGATGGCTTAGTGGTTAAGCACTTGCCTGTGAAGCCTAAGGACCCTGGTTCGAGGCTCAATTCCCCAGGACCCATGTTAGCCAGATGCACAAAGGGGTGCACATGTCTGGAGTTCGCTTGCAGTGGCTGGAAGCCCTGGCATGCCCATTCTCTCTCTCTCTCCCTCCCTCCCTCCTTCTCTCTGTCTGATAAATAAATAAAAATAAAAAATTTAAAAAAATGTTTATTTAGGGCTGGAGAGATTGTTAGGTGTTTAAGGCAATTGCCTGCAAAACCTAATGACCTGGGTTTGATGCCCCAGTACTCACGTAAAGCCAGATGCACAATGTGGCATATGCACCTTCAGTTTGTTTGCAGTGGCTGGAGGCCCTGGTGCACCCATTCTCTCTATGTCTGTCTCTGTCTGCTTGCAAATAAATAAAAAATATTTTAATTCAGGTGTGGTGGTGCATGCCTTTAATCCCAGCACTTGAGGTAGGAGGATTGCTGTGAGTTCAAGGCCATCCTTAGACTAATTGCGGGTCAGCCTGGAACAGAGCAAGACCTTACCTTGAAAAGCCAGCTCATATATACTTGCAGTCAGGTTCAGCATTGCTGGTAGAAATCACCCAACCAACAGCAGCTTGTGGGAAAAAGATATTTATTTTGGCTTATAGGCTTGAGGGGGAAGCTCCACGATGGCAGGGAAAATGATGGCATGAGCAGAGGGTAGACATCACCCCCTGGCCAACAGCAGGTGGACAACAGGGACAGGAGAGTGTGTCAAACACTGGCATGGGGAAGCTGGCTATAACCGCCACAAGCCCCCCACCAAGAATCCACTCCGTTCAGGAGGCATTAGTTCCCAAATCTCCATCAGCTGGGAATTTAGCATTCAGAACACCTAAATTTATGGGGGACCTGAATCAAACCAACACACACACACACAAACACACAACACACACACACACACACACACACACACACACACACACACACACACTAAAGTGTTTATTTATTTATGAAAATTTTATTTTATAGCTGGAAGTAGTGGCATATGCCTTTAATACCAGCAGTTGGGAGGCAGAGGTAGGAGGATCACTGTGATTTCCAGGCCAGTCTGAGACTAATTCCAGGTCAACCTGGGCTAGAGTGAGACCCTATGTCGAAAATACAAAGTAAAAATTATTTTATTTCTGTTTTTTTTCAAACAGCTTTGTCTTGCCTTGGCTGTAATAAACTTTTTTCTGGTTTTTGTTGAGCTTGAGCAGTCTCTGCCTCACTATTCGCATGACTCCTGACCCAACACATAAGCCAGATGAACAAGGTGGCGCATATGTCTGGAGTTCATTTGCAATGGCGGGAGGTTCTGGCATGCCCATTCCATTACTCTATCTGCCTCTTTCTCTCTCTCCAAAAATTAAAAAATTAAAAAATAAAGCTATAACAAAAAAAAGTCCCCCACAGGCTCATGTGTTTGAAATCTTCATCCCAGCTGGTGATGCAGTTTTAGAGTATTGTGGAATCTTTGGGAAGTGAATCCTAAGTAGGGGAAGTGATGCACTACAGGGTGGGCCTCAAGGGTTTTATTCCAGCCCTACTTCTGGTCTCTTTGCTTCCTGGACCCCTGAGATGTGAAGAAGCCACCACACCCTTCCATCCTCATGAAGCTACCCACCACCATGCATTCCCTACCATGAAGGGTGTGTCCTATCAAACTACAATCCTGAACAAATCCTTCATCCCTTAACTTGATTCTTGTCAGGTTTTGGCCACCACAATGATAAAAGAAATGAATACAGTGCTGGAGAGAGATGGTTTAGGGTTAAGGCACTTGCCTGCAAAGCCTAATGACCCATGTTCCCATGTGAGCCAGCAGCACAAAGGTGAGGCAAGTGTAAGGTCGCACGTGCCCACTAGGTGGTGCTAGCATCTGGAGTTCGATTTCAGTGGCAGAGGGGCTAGTGCACCAATTCCCTCTCTCTGTATATAAAATTAAAAAAATTAAAAAGTAATGAATAAGCTGGACATGGTGGAACACACCTTTAGTCCCAGCACTTGGGAGACAGTGTTCTGGGGATCGCCGTGAATTTAATGCTACCATGAGACTGCATAGTGAATTCCAGGTCAGCCTAGGCTAGAGTGAGACCCTACCTTGAAAAACAAAACAAAACAACAACAACAACAACAAAAAAGTAATGAATACAGAGACTACAGTTAGTAAAGTCAGAAGCCTTGACTCAAAAAAACTGGAAGAAGTCATTATTTATTGAGGTAGACCATATTCTACACAGGCTCTGATATTTCAGGTTAAATGCCTATGGACGTCCCAGAGTGTTCTCAGTGAAAATGAGTAATATAATAATACATGGACCTTCTGACAAATAAAAACATTGGTATAAACCAGATGAGGTGACACCTTCATTCCTAACACTCGGGAGGCAGACGTAAGAGGATCACCATGGGTTCAAGGCCAGTTTGGGACTACAGAGTGAATTCTTGGTCAGCAAGACCCACATAAGCCTGATGCACAGGTGGCACATGCATCTGGAGTTCGTTTGCAGAGGCTGGATGCCCTGGCATGCCCATTCTCATCCTCTCTCTCTCATTTTCCCTCTCCCTCCCCTCTCTCTCTCTCTCTCTCTCTATCTCTCAAATAAATAAATAGATAAAAGTAAAAGATGTAAAAAAAATTGGTATAGGTGTTTATTGGTAGAAAGAAAATAGATTAAGTATTGATTACTCAAACATTCATTGAAGATTTGTTCTATACAAACCCTTTTGATACTCCCTGTGTAAGTTACTATGAAGTTATTTATTTATTTTCATGGTCCTGGCAAATTGAATGCAGGCCTTGCACATGTGAAGCAAGCAGTCTACCACTGAGCCACAAGTCTAGCCTTTGGGTAAATTGCTACAGAGAAATCTCCAAAGCCAGGTATGGAGATTGCCTGGTGCTTATCATCCCAGCACTTGGAAGGCTGAGACAGGAAGACTGCTGCAAGTTTGATGACAGCATGGGCAACAAGGAGATGTCAAAGACAAGCTAGGCCACATAGAAAGTCTGTCACAGAGAAGAAAAAAGCTGAGTGTGGTGAGCTCTTAGGGGATAGAGGCAGGAAGACAAGGAGTTCAAGGTCATCACTGGTTATGTAGCAAGTTCAAACCCAGAGTGGGTACATATAGGCCACCCTGTCACAAGAAAAAGAAGAAAGAAGAAAGGAAGGAAAGAAAGAAGGAAGGAAGAAAAGGAGGAAGGGAGGATGGAAGGGAGCTGTTAGGTCAGGACAAAAGGAGTCATAGCAGGATGGCAACAGAGACATAAGGAAGTGGGTCATCCATATTGCTCAAGGAACCACCCAGCCGTCATCCCTTCCTTGCCTAACAATGGCGCAGGTCTCGGTTTCCTGCCCCCTATCACTCAGGTCACCTGCACTGTTCTGGTCTCACACCCTAACCATTTCCCTTCCTTATCTTCCTCCAACTGAAGAACTCCATGTAGCGCACTGTCTGTAATCTCAAAGTTGGCTGTGCTCTGCTCTTCAGAGCCAGCCCTGGAAGCTCGTGTTTTTCCTGAACAAAAGTTTCCATCTTTGCTTCAGAGTGTTCTCCATGGTCTTGGTCACTCCTGAACCTTATAGGAGGAAGGAAGGAAGGGACAGAAAGAAGCCAGGTATGGTGGTGCATGCCTTTAATCCCAGCACTCAGGAGGCAGAGGTAGGAAAACCATCATGATTTCAAGTGAACCCTGAGAATACAGAGAGAATTCATTACAGGTCAGTCTATGCTAGAGTGAGACCCTACCTCAAAAGAACAAACAAACAAAAAAGATCAAATAGCTATCCTTTTAAAAAAATTTATTAATTTTTTAAAAATTTAATTATTTGGGAGAGAAAAAAGGCCAAGACAGAGACAGACAAAGAATGGGAGCACCAGGGCCTCCAGACACATGTACCACCTTGTGCATCTGGCCTACATGGGTCCTGGGGAATCAAACCTGGGTCCATTGGCTTTCCAGTCATGCACCTTAAGGCCTAAGCCATCTCTCCAGCCCTGGTTACCCTTTTAATTAAGATTGTAGTACTATTAGCCCAAATTTTTTTCATAGTGAATTCTAGGTCAGTCTGGGCTAGAGTGAGACCCACCTTGCGGGGTGGGGGGGGGGAGGATAGAAGGGAGTGGTGTGGAAAGGTAATGATTGTTGGATGACTTTTTCTGGGGAGATATAAAATGCAGGAGGTTGATTGCAGGAAGGATTAACTAAAGGAGGAAGTCCTTCTTTCCTCCAGTCCTCCTTCCTCCAGTCCTTTCCCCTCCAGTCTTCCTTCCTCCTGTCTTCCTTCCTATAGTCCTCCAATCCTTCCTTCTTTCAGTCCTCCCTCCTCCAGTCCTCCTTCCTCCAGTCCTCTCCCTTCCAGTCCTCCCTTCCTCCAGCCTTCCTTCCTCCAGTCCTCTTTCCTGCAATCCTTCCTTTTTTCAGTCCTCTCTTCTTCAGCCCTCCTTCCTGCAGTCCTCCCTCCTCCAGTCCTCCTTCCTCCAGTCCTCCTTCCTCCAGTCCTCCTTCCTCCAGTCCTCCTTCCTCCAGTCCTCCTTCCTCCAGTCCTCCTTCCTCCAGTCCTCCTTCCTCCAGTCCTCCTTCCTCCAGTCTTCCTTCCTCCAGTCCTCCTTCCTCCAGTCCTCCTCCCTCCAGTCCTCCTCCCTCCAGTCCTCCTCCCTCCAGTCCTCCTCCCTCCAGTCCTCCTCCCTCCAGTCCTCCTCCCTCCAGTCCTCCTCCTCCAGTCCTCCTTCCCTCCAGTCCTCCTCCCTCCAGTCCTCCTTCCCTCCAGTCCTCCTCCCTCCAGTCCTCCTCCCCCCAGTCCTCTCCTCCAGTCCTCCTCCCTCCAGTCTCCCTCCTCCAGTCCTCCTCCCTCCAGTCCTCCTCCTCCAGCCCTCCTCCCTCCAGTCCTCCTCCTCCAGTCCTCTCACTTCCTCCCCAGTCCTCCTCCTCCAGTCCTCCTCTCCTCCAGTCCTTCCTCCTCCAGTCCTCCTTCCTCCAGTCTCCTCCTCCAGTCCTCCTCCTCCAGTCCTCCTCCTCCAGTCCTCCTTCCTCCAGTCCTCCTCCCTCCAGTCCCTCCTCCCTCCAGTCCTCCTCCCTCCAGTCCCTCCTCCCTCCAGCCTCCTCCCTCCAGTCCTCCTCCCTCCAGCCTCCTCCTCCATCCGTCCTCCCTCCAGCCCTCCTCCCTCCAGCTCCTCCTCCTCCAGTCCTCCTTTCCCTCCAGTCCTCCTCCTCCAGTCCTCCTCCTCCAGCCCTCCCTCCCTCCAGTCCTCCTCCCTCCAGCCCTCCTCCTCCAGTCCTCCTTCCTCCAGTCCTCCTCCTCCAGTCCTCCTTCCTCCAGTCCTCCTCCTCCACCCTCCTCTCCTCCAGTCCTCCTTCCTCCAGTCCTCCTTCCCTCCAGTCTCCTTCCTCCAGTCCTCCTTCCTCCAGTCCTCCTTCCTCCAGTCCTCCTTCCTCCAGTCCTCCTTCCTCCAGTCCTCCTTCCTCCAGTCTCCTCCTCCAGTCCTCCTTCCTCCAGTCCTCCTCCAGCTCCTTCTCCAGTCCTCCTTCCTCCAGTCCTCCTTCCTCCAGTCCTTCCTTCCTCCAGTCCGTCCTTCCTCCAGTCCTCCTTCCTCCAGTCCTCCTTCCTCCAGTCCTCCTTCCTCCAGTCTTCCTTCCTCCAGTCCTCCTTCCTCCAGTCCTCCTCCTCCAGTCCTCCTTCCTCCAGTCCTCCTTCCTCCAGTCCTCCTTCCTCCAGTCCTCCTTCCTCCAGTCCTCCTTCCTCCAGTCCTCCTTCCTCCAGTCCTCCTTCCTCCAGTCCTCCTTCCTCCAGTCTTCCTTCCTCCAGTCCCCTCCTTCCTCCATCCTCCTTCCTCCAGTCTCCTTCCTCAGTCCTTCCTCCTCCAGTCCTCCTTCCTCCAGTCTCCTTCCTCCAGTCCTCCTTCCTCCAGTCCTCCTTCCTCCAGTCCTCCTTCCTCCAGTCCTCCTCCCTCCAGTCCTCCTTCCCTCCAGTCCTCCTTCCTCCAGTCCTCCTTCCTCCTGTCCTCCTTCCTCCAGTCCTTCCTTCCTCCAGTCCTTCCTTCCTCCAGTCCTCCTTCCCCAGTCTCCTTCCTCCAGTCCTCCTTTCCTCCAGTCCTCCTTCCTCCAGTCCTCCTTCCTCCAGGCCTCCCCTCCTCCTTCCCGTCCCTCCTTCCTCCAGTCCTCCTTCCTCCAGTCCGCCTTCCTCCAGTCTTCCTTCCTCCAGTCCTCCTTCCTCCAGTCCTCCTTCCTCAGTCCCCTCCAGTCCTCCTTCCTCCAGTCCTCCTTCCTCCAGCCCTTCCTCCATTCCTCCCAGTCTCTCCTTCCTCCAGTCTCCTTCCTCCAGTCCTCCTTCCTCCAGTCTTCCTTCCTCCAGTCTCCTCAGCCTTCCTCCAGTCCTCCTTCCTCCAGTCCCTTCCTCCAGCCTCCTTCCTCCAGTCCTCCTTCCTCCAGTCCTCCTTCCTCCAGTCCTCCTTCCTCCAGTCCTCCTTCCTCCAGTCCTCCTTCTCAGTCCCTTCCCCAGTCCTCCTTCCTCCAGTCCTCCTTCCTCCAGTCTTCTTCCTCATCCTCTTTCCTCCAGTCTTCCTTCCTCCAGTCCTCCTTCCTCCAGTCCTCCTTCCTCCAGTCCTCCTTCCTCCAGCCCTCCTTCCTCCAGTCCTCCTTCCTTCAGTCCTCTTCCTCCAGTCCTCCTTCCTCCAGTCCTCCTTCCTCCAGTCTTCCTTCCTCCAGTCTTCCTTCCTCCAGTCCTCCTTCCTCCAGTCCCTCCTGTCTTCTTCCTCCAGTCTTCCTTCCTCCAGTCCTCCTTCCTCCAGTCTCCTTCCTCATTCCTCCTTCCCCAGTCCTCCTTCCTCCAGTCCTCCTTCCTCCAGTCCCTCCTTCCTCCAGTCCTCCTTCCTCCAGTCTTCCTTCCTCCAGTCCTCCTTCCTCCAGTCCTCCTTCCTCCAGTCTTCCTTCCTCCAGTCCCTCCTTCCTCCAGTCTTCCTTCCTCCAGTCCCCTTCCTCCAGTCCTCCTTACCTCAGTCCTCCTTCCTCCAGTCTTCCTTCCTCCAGTCCTCCTTCCTCCAGTCCTCCTTCCTCCAGTCTTCCTTCCTCCAGTCCTCCTTCCTCCAGTCCTCCTTCCTCCACCCTCCTTCCTCCAGTCCTCCTTCCTCCAGTCTTCCTTCCTGCAGTCCTCCTTCCTCCAGTCCTCCTTCCTCCAGTCTTCCTTCCTCCAGTCTTCTTCCTCCAGTCCTCCTTCCTCCAGTCTTCCTTCCTCCAGTCCTCCTTCCTCAGTCTCCTTCCTGCAGTCCTCCTTCCTCCAGTCCTTCCTTCCTCCAGTCTTCCTTCCCCTCCAGTCTTCCTTCCTCCAGTCCTCCTTCCTCCAGTCTTCTCTCCCCAGTCCTCCTCATCCTGTCCTCCTTCCTCCAGTCCTCCTTCCTCCAGTCCTTCCTTCCTCCAGTCCTCCTTCCTCCAGTCTTCCTTCCTCAGTCCTCCTTCCTCCAGTCCTCCTTCCTCCAGTTTCCTTCCCAGTCCTCCTTCCTCCAGTCCTCCTTCCTCCAGTCCTCCTTCCTCCAGTCCTCCTTCCTCCAGTCTTCCTTCCTCCAGTCCTCCTTCCTCCAGTCCTCCTTCCTCCAGTCCTCCTTCCTCCAGTCCTCCTTCCTCCAGTCTTCCTTCCTCCAGTCCTCCTTCCTCCAGTCCTCCTCCCTCCAGTCCTCCTTCCTCCAGTCCTCCTTCCTCCAGTCCTCCTTCCTCCAGTCCTCCTTCCTCCAGTCCTCCTTCCTCCAGTCTTCCTTCCTCCAGTCCTCCTCCCTCCAGTCCTCCTCCCTCCAGTCCTCCTTCCTCCAGTCCTCCTTCCTCCAGTCTTCCTTCCTCCAGTCTTCCTTCCTCCAGTCCTCCTTCCTCCAGTCCTCCTTCCTCCAGTCCTCCTTCCTCCAGTCCTCCTTCCTCCAGTCCTCCTTCCTCCAGTCCTCCTTCCTCCAGTCCTCCTTCCTCCAGTCTTCCTTCCTCCAGTCTTCCTTCCTCCAGTCCTCCTTCCTCCAGTCTTCCTTCCTCCAGTCCTCCTTCCTCCAGTCCTCCTTCCTCCAGTCCTCCTTCCTCCAGTCCTCCTTCCTCCAGTCCTCCTTCCTCCAGTCCTCCTTCCTCCAGTCCTCCTTCCTCCAGTCCTCCTTCCTCCAGTCCTCCTTCCTCCAGTCCTCCTTCCTCCAGTCTTCCTCCCTCCAGTCCTCCTCCCTCCAGCCCTCCTCCCTCCAGCCCTCCTTCCTCCAGTCCTCCTTCCTCCAGTCCTCCTTCCTCCAGCCCTCCTTCCTCCAGTCCTCCTTCCTCCAGTCCTCCTTCCTCCAGTCCTCCTTCCTCCAGTCCTCCTTCCTCCAGTCCTCCTTCCTCCAGTCCTCCTTCCTCCAGTCCTCCTTCCTCCAGTCTTCCTTCCTCCAGTCCTCCTTCCTCCAGTCCTCCTCCCTCCAGTCCTCCTCCCTCCAGTCCTCCTCCCTCCAGTCCTCCTCCCTCCAGTCCTCCTTCTTTCAGTCCTCCTTCTTTCAGTCCTCCTTCCCTCAGTCCTCCTCCCTCCAGTCCTCCTCCCTCCAGTCCTCCTCCCTCCAGTCCTCCTCCCTCCAGTCCTCCTCCCTCCAGTCCTCCTCCCTCCAGTCCTCCTCCCTCCAGTCCTCCTCCCTCCAGTCCTCCTCCCTCCAGTCCTCCTCCCTCCAGTCCTCCTCCTCCAGTCCTGTCTGTGGTGAACTAGATATAAAGAAGTGGCCCGTGCTGCTTGCTGGCGAGTGCTTCTTATCTGCTGCTCTCGCTCTTCGCTCGTATGTGCACCCACCCCACTTTGATTATCCTTCATCAGCATCAGAACCAGGCTTCCTCAGCCTTCCGAGGTGGACTGAAGACCAGCAGCTCCCGGGAATCCTCCCCGCCTTCAGTGCTGGGTTGGGTCTGCTGAGGCGTCCAGCCGCAGCTTCCCTGATGTTCAAGCCTGCAGGCCGCTACCCTCGGACTGCCGTAAACGAATCCCCTTTATAGTACACATTCATTCTATCGGCTCTGTTCCTGACTCATAAGGTGGGTGAGGGGCTACTTACAGGAAGGAACATGGATGACTCAAAAGCAGCTACATCACCAAAAAGTCCCACTCCAGGGGCTGGGGAGATGCTCACTGTGTAAGGTGCTTGCCTGCAGAGCCTAATAACATGAGTTCGATTTCCCAGTACCAACATAAAGCCAAATGGACCAAGTGATACATTATTTCAGGGGCTGGAGGCCCTGGCATGCCTATTGTCTTTGTTTCTCTTCTTTCTCTCTCTCTCTGCTGGCAAATAAATAATTATTTAATTTTTAAAAAAGAAATGAGGGGCTGGAGGGATGGCTTCATGGTTAAGGCATTTGCCTGCAAAGCCAAAGGACCCATGTTAGCCAGATGCACAAAGGGGTGTATCTGGAGTTTGTTTGCAATGGCTGGAGGCCCTAGTACACCCATTCTCTCTCACGCCCTCATTTCCTGTCAAATAAATAAATAAGTAATTTTTAAAAAAGAAATGGAAATGCTAGGAATATAGATGAGAGGTAAACTGCTTGTCTAGCATGCATAAGACTTTGGGTTTCATCAGGAGGGGAAGTGTGGGTCCCTGGATCCTCTGGGCCACTGTTCCCCCGAAGGCATCCAGGCAGCTGTGGAGAGCAGGGTCTTGAGTGGCTATGAGCGCAATGGGACGTACAGCTGCTAGACATGACTTCAGAGAGTAGTTCTTGTTTATTCAATAGGAAAATGGGTTTATAAGCACTTGAGAGTGGGGAGAAAGTCGATTGGTGGGTTCAAAGGTTGCTAGCCAATGCCTAGGGATGTTCATTCCAGCACATAGGGAGAGTCAGGTGATCTACATAGTGGCAGGAAGAGGGTCGCACGGGGATGGGCTCTATGAAGGCTGCTGGCTGCTGATGAGTTTCCTAGGCAACTGGCCAAAGATCACAGAGAAAAGCCTAAGTTCAGGTGTGCCAGGCTTGGAGAGGGAGTGGCCTCCTGCAGCCCAGGGGTCCTTAGCTGTGCCTGGCAGCTCAGGCCCCTCTCCTGAAGGCTCCAACCTGTGCCTGGAAGTACCCGGCAGGGAAGAGCTGCTTACACTTCAGGGCCAATCTCTCACAGGGAACTCTCTTCCAGGGCTGAATCTGGGCCTCAGGACTGCAGTACTGGCTGGTGAGTGTGTCAACAGCTGCCCCACATTGCTTCTCACTGGGGGCCAGAACCACCCCTGGGAGGCCATCACCAGAACATCAGGAATGGGCCTGTGTTGAGGATACCTCAGGGGTTCTGTGCCTGGGGCCTGGAATCAGAGGGAGGATGTCATGGGACTCAGATTCCTATTTCCTTACAGGGACCCTCCTCAAGACCACATTCCAAGCTAAGCCAGGTTCTGTGGTCACCCTGGGGACACAGGTGAACATCACATGTGAGGAGATTTCACTATAAAGGGGATTTATCTATAAAGGTGGAATGACAAATCCAACGCACAGACCCACTGGTGCCCTAGAACAAGGCGACCTTCTCCGTCGTGTCCCTGAGCAGGAAATGTGCACGGGACCCTGCTGGCTGGTCAGAGCCCAGTGACACACTGGACCTGGTGGGAGCAGGTGAGAGGACATTCGGGGTCTCAGCAAAAGGATCGTACCTCAAGAAAGAGACTGCTGTCAAGGGTATCTGCCCCCTCTCATTCAAGTGGACAAAAGTGGACTGTGTGATCCCACTTAATGTGCTGCCTCCTTCTCGTCTAGGAGTCCACAGTAAACCCAGCCTGCTGTTCTTGAGCAGCCCTTTAGTGACCTCAGCAGGGAACGTGACCCACTGTCAATCACAGGACACATGTGACAGGTTTGTTCTGACCAAGGAAGGAGATCAGAAACTCTACAGGACCAGGAGCACAAAGTATATAAATGGTGGGAATGGGTTGGCCCATTTCATTGTGTACCCTGTGACATCCAGAGGGACATTCAGATGCGATGACTGTTTCAGGATAAACCACGGGTCAGAAGCCAGTGAACCCCTGGAGACACAATCTCAGCGAGGCAGCCCCATCATTGACTCAATAATTTCTCGTGACCATCAATCTTTTGTAATAAACCCGAAGTGCCTGGATGGTCAATGGTCGACAGGACATCCTGGCTGCCAAGCCAGAGCCCCAGACTGTGAAAGGTGGTGAACCCTGCAGGGTAGGGGTAAAAGAGGCAGGTTTTGGCAGGAATAAGTTTCTCAACCCCAGTCCATCTTCCTTCCAGGGCTGTTCAGGAAGCCTCCCTGCTGACCCAGCATGGACTTATCACGTCACCTGAAAAGATAACACTGACTGCCCAGTGTTCCTCTGAAAATGGCTATGACAGATTTTCTGTGTTCCTCCTGTGCCCCGGCCAGTGCCCCCAGGTTGGCATCTCTCAGCCTCACTTTGCACCAGGCATGTGAGCAGATCCCAAGGGCTCCCGATATAGATGCTATGGTTCACACAAGCTCTCCTCTGCCTGTGACCCCAGAGACACCCAGGTGAGGAGCCCAGTGGGTACAACTTGGGACCCAGAGTCTGCTCAGGCCCTACAAGGGGAGCATAGGAGGTGATGGCCAAGAAAAGGGTCTCAGGAAGCCAATAGAATAGCAACAGACAAGTGGGGAAGGAGAAAGACAGAGAAAACAGAGAGTGAAATAGGTCCACAGACACAGACCCCAGCGAAGTCTCAGATTAGAACAGGTGGGCTGTCCCTAACTCATCCTTCTCTCTCAGAGGCCCTAGTCTCCTCAGGAGAAAATGTGAATGTCGGACGAATGACAGAAGTTCTCAGTTTCATAGGGTCTCACTTGCTCATGTGAGACCACAGGAGCAAGCTAACAACGAAACCAAACAGAGGGCTCTATCAGAAAGGGGATGCATGGCTCAAGGAGGGAAGGAGGGCATATCAGACCTGAGCAGTTGCTTCAGGAAGAAGGGGTAAACTGTGGATATTGTTAAAGTCTGAGTGTTGGTTGTTAGCTTGCTCCGACGGTCTCACCTGAGTAAGTGAGACCCTATGCTGCTGAGAATATTCCTTAATTTGTCCAAGATTCGCATGGAGCTCCCTCTGGAGCAGGCTCCCTGAATCGACTGCAGATACAGCAGTGAGCAGAGGTTCCCACCCACCCAGAGATGCCATTACAAATAAACAGAGTGTGGGAACTGAAAAGTGCTCTAGGGAAAGTGAAGCAGGGAAAGGGAGCATACTGTTGGGGGCGCAGTGAGTGTCAGGGTGAGCTACAAGGAGGACTCTGGAAGGCATCCTCCAGAAGAATTCTAAATGCAGAGGCTCACATAGGCATCTAGTGGACCAGTTCCTGCAGGCAGGAGACAGAGCCTGGTAAAGGTACTGGGACAGAAATGAGATGTTTCAAGATGGGCTGTGTGGCCAGAACCATAGAGTGAGTGTCAGTGTGTTTGGATTAGAGGATAAATATGCAGGAAGGAAGCTGCTTGCCCCCGGAAGGCCTCCAGAAGCCCATGATGACACCATCAGGAACACACGCTCTGCTTAAATGTCTAAAGGATCACTGTGGCCACTTTGTGGAAGCCAGGCTGGAGAAGATCCCGGTGGAAAACTGTCTCCCTGCAGCAGAGCCCACGTGAGGCAGACCCACAGGGAGTAACATACACCCAGGTTGAAGCCCCCCAGCCTCAGGAAAGCAGAGGCTACCCCCTCTTTGTTCACTGTTGGGGGAATTCTTGGACACAAGCAATGGACATGTAGGAGAAAACAGAGAGATGGATAGCCAGGTGGGTCCTGTTTTCCTAGGTCCCCAGGCTCCCAAGCACACCTTCCTCACACTTTCTCCACTCTAGACTCTGCATCCAAGGAGCCTCAGGAAATGAGTGACTCCCAGCTATACAGCCCTATGCTCAGAGGGACTCCCAGTTATATAGCCTGATACTCAGAGGGACATCTCTGTCCTCCTCGGCAGGGGTGACCTCAGCGGAGACCAGCAAGCACCCTGATCTGATGGCCTGCAGCCCAGGAACACCTTAACCTACACTCGATAGAAGGAGAGTCATGGGCATCTGAATTCCCAGGACGTGACCTCAGAGGACAGTAACTAATGAACCGCATCCATCTTGATATTTCACCAGCCACTAGGAGATTCTGGGAGCATAGAGGATTCATCTCATTCTAAATAAAGTGAAATCCTTGTCAGTAATTAATGAATGAAATGGGAAAGGGACATTGAAGTGGAAGTTTTTAATTGAATGATAATGTAACATGAAGCATATAAGTGTGGAGTCTGAAATGTCTGCCCACTAATAAATGCTTAAGAAATCAAAAAGCCTTTAGCATCAATGTACTCGTCTCCTATACTGAAAACTCGCAAAGAGAATAATAACAGCCTAAGCCAAATTGAAGGCAAGGAAGGAAATGACATAGTAAGAGTAGCTACTAGCAGAGCGTGTTGGTGCAGGCCAGTGAGCCCAGCCAAATGGGAGGCTGAGGTAGGAGGATCACATGCATGAGGCCAACCAGTGATGCACAGAGAATTCAAGGCCAGAGTTGACAACTTAGAAAGACCTTATCTGACAATAAAAAGTGTGCCGGTCTGCAGCACAAAAGATCGGAACGGGCCTCGAAGGAGGGAGTGGGAATGAACCTGAGACAAGAACACAAGGAATGGAGCCAAGACAAGTTCTGATCAAGGCTCAAGTTTATTCAGGCGGACACAAGCTTATATACAGAAGACAAAACTTTCTCGATAATGCCTACGTGCCTAAGGTCAGCTTCACCAGGGCCATATGGTAATGCCTCTTCCTGGCGCTCACCTCACCTAGGCTGTATGTTAAATAATGCCATTGTAACTGGCGCCATCTCACCTGGGCTGTAGGATAAGGCCTTTGTGTTAAGAGATTAAAGACCACCTGCAGCTCCCAAAGTCAAAGAGCAGCTGCAGCTCCCGACAAAAAAGATACAGCTCAGTGCTAGATCACTTGCCTTCTACTATAGGTAAAGCTCTGGTTCATTTCTCAATAAAGAGATGGAAGGAGGGAAGGAGGGAATGAAGGAGAGAGGGACGGAATATAACATGGCTTCTTTTTTGTATATATTTCCAGAAGTGGTTCACTGTGTCCTTTTTGGAGGAACTTTCATGCAGATGTCTGAATAGTATTTGGGCAAATTCCAATCTCACAGTCATGTATACCCTCCCAGCCCCACATCGTTGTAAATGCACAAAGGTAGCTCTCACCTCAAAGGGAATACACTTATTCTGTGTGTTTTTTTTTTCTTTTGGTTTTCCGAGGTAGTGTCTCGCTCTAGCTCAGGCTGACCTGGGATGAATGTAGTCTCAGACTGGCCTCGAACTCCTCCTACCTCTGCCTCCCAAGTGCTGGGATTAAAGGCATGTGCCACCACACCCAGCTGGAATACACTTATTCTTGAGCCAAATAGGAGTGACCTTGGCCCAGGAACATAGATATATGTTGTTCCCCCATCACAATTCACGTTCCAGTGTGGTAACTGGTTTATGAGGTATAAGCAATGGTGATAAATCTAAACCCTATTCAAGTACATTGGTCGGTGCATCAGGTAGAGGGCTTACCTTTAATTGAGAAAATCTCTGCCATAGGCCTTACGTGTTATATGATGACATTCTCAGCTTTGGGGTCAGTGGAAGCAAAGGATCGGGTTGTGCATTTCAACAGGACTAACCTAATACTGACAGGATGTTATGTCACACATTAGTGGGCGATGCATGGCCACCTGAGGGGCCAAGAAAGGCAAAGGAAATGGGCTCTGAACCTGCAGCATTCCAGCTTCACAGGTCACCAGAGCCTTGCTTTTAACATACTTGTGATTTCTTTCTGGGACCATAAGCCCATATCTTCACCAGAATTTTCTCTGGTTTGAAGTTTATTTATTTTTATTAGCATTTAAAGCATTAGGTTACATTATGTTGTATTTCAAAAAGTTTTATTTGTGTTTCCCCATTCAGTATAATATTGGCTATAGGTTTGTCATATGTGGGCTTATTATTTTGGAGGGTGGAGAAAATCCACAAATTTTATTTATATATACAATAAAGAGAAGTTTATTAAAACAAATTCATACATATACATTGAAAGCACAGCTGCAATAATTAAGATATTCATAGATGTTATCTGTGCATAATAGTATTACTGAAGACATTGGAATTTCTTGATATGTTGCTGAGTTTTCTTTTTGAATATCTAAATATAACTATAATATTTATTTAATATATAAATGTGTACACATAATGTTATCTTCCTGGTTCCTTCTCCCCAGCCCCATTCCACTGAGGTCCTTCTCTTTCAGGGTAGTCCTCTCTCTGTCTTTTGTCTCATCCCTTTTCTAAAACGAATATTTTTAAAAAATTTTTTGTTTATTTATTTATTTGAGAGCAACAGAGAGAAGGAGGCAGAGAGAGAGAGAGAGAATGGGCGCGCCAGAGCTTGCAGCCTCTGTAAATGAACTCCAGATGCGTGCGCCCCCTTGTGCATCTGGCTAACGTGGGTCCTGGGGAATTGAGCCTCAAACCGGGGTCCTTAGGCTTCACAGGCAAGCGCTTAACTGCTAAGCCATCTCTCCAGCCCTAAAAAGAATATTTTATTTATTTATTTATTTGAGAGAGAATGAGAAAGAGGGAGAGACAGATAGAGGGGGGGGGGAATGGGCGTGTCAGGACCTCCAGCTGCTGCAAACAAACTCCAGATGCATGTGCCACCTAGTGCATCTGGTTTTCTGTGGGCACCAGAGAATCGAACCTGTGTCCTTTGGCTTTGCAGGCAAGCATCTTAACCATTGAGCCATCTCTCCAGCCCAAGTCTCATTCCTTTTGTTCTCCTCTGTTCTCGAAGTCAAAATGTGTATGGGTTCAGAGCCATGCAGGTCTTGTGGGGGTGCTGGAGATCACTGTGGGGTCATGAATGCACCAGTCAGTCCATGTCAGGACAGAGCTCCATGGTACACCTTTCCACCCTCTGCCTCTTACATTCTTTCCCCTCCCCTCATCCACAATGCTCCCTGAGCCTTGGAGAGGGTGCTAGAAATCTCCTTTAGTGTTTATAGCTTTATTATATAGAGGTTCATTCCATCCATTCCCAGTTTCTCCAGAACTTTCATCATGAAGGTCTGTTTAACTTTTTCATATGGCTTTTCTGCATCTATTGAGGTGACCACAGGATTTATGATTTCTGCCCTTGAGTTTATTTATTTTCTCTCTCTTTTCTTTTGGTTTTGTTGGAAGTAGGGTCTCACTCTAGTCTGGACTGACCTGGAACTTACTTTGTAGCCCCCAGGCTGGCTTCAAACTCACAGTGACCCTCCTACCTCTGCCTCCCTGGTGCTGGGATTAAAGGCGTGCACCACCACGCCTGGTTCAGGTTTATTTATTTGCTTTGCAATTAACACGAAATTCTTTTCCATGCCCATAATTTGAACATTTGATCATTTTTATTTTTCCCACTTTTGACATTTTCATACATGTACCCAATGTATTTTGATTCTATTCCCCTCCCATTAACACCTTCTTGTTCCCTGGTAACTCTCAGTTTATTTATTTATTTATTTTTAATTAATCAGGCCAGTCTTTATTCAGCTGGCCGGCGACTGTCCCCTCATAGCAAGGAGGAAAGCAGCCCTGTCCTATCTCTACAGTGAGTTTTTTTTTTTTTTTTGTCTTCCTTTTTTAATTGACAACTTCCATGATTATAGACAATATCCCATGGTAATGCCCTCCCTCCCCCACTTTTTCCTTTGAAACCCCACCCTCCATCATAGCCCCTCCTCCTCTCAATCAGCCTCTCTTTTATTTTGATGTCATGATCTTTTCCTCCTCTTATGATGGTCTTGTGTAGGTAGTGTCAGGCACTGTGAGGTCATGGATATCCAGGCCATTTTGTGTCTAGGGGGAGCACGTTGTAAGGGGTCCTACCCTTCCTTTGGCTCTTACATTCTTTCCACCACCTCTTCTGCAATGGACCCTGAGCCTTGGAAGGTGTGATAGAGATGTTACTCAGTGCTGAGCACTCCTGTCACTTCTCAGCACCATGGTGCCTTCTGAGTCATCCCAAGGTCACTGCCATCTGAAAAGAGAAGCTTCTCTAACCAAAAGTGAGGGTAGCATTAATATATGAACATTAACAGAAGTGCTTACTGGGCAGTTTGGTGAGCTTAATACATACATTTAGCCAGACACCAGCAGACATTACCCCTAGTAACCCTCATTTTATTTTCCTGTCTATTTTGAGTTAATTTAAGGTTCCTTGCATAATCGTGGGTGGTGGGTTACTTGTGGCTCCACTACTGCCTTCTAAATACCTAGATTTCTTTCCATAGATTAGTATTGCTTGCAGCCTTAATCACATCACTTTCTTATTGAGATGCACAATGGTTAATACAGAGATGCAGAGCTGGAAAAAACTACAGAGAGTAAGGAATGACTGTGTGCTGAGCTTCAGGTGAGACATCTAAACCTCCAAGGCCCAGGAAACCTCCAAGAGAGAGAAGAAGTGGAAAGAACTGGAGAGCAGGAAAGTGGGGAAGAGGGCTGTGAAATGCTATCTTGTGCCTACATGACCACTGTGGTGGTTTGAATAGAATAGATGGCCCCCAATATATTCAGTTTTTTATTTGTTTGTAGTTTGCCACCTGGCTGGAGGCAGTGTCACTGGGTGGATCTTAAGGTGTGGTGGTGGGTTTCAGATTTCAATCTAAAGATATGCAAAGTGTGCCTAGCAGGAGTTCCTGAAGTGTGCTGTGGCTTTTGGCTTTTTAGGCTTGTACTTCTCTCTCTCTCTGCTTGGGCCTGTGAAGGCAGGCCAGCTTCTTCTGCCATTTATGGAACTTCCCCTGGATCTGTAAGCTTCAATAAATATCCCTTCCTCCATAACTGTGCCTGGTCTGGAAGTTCATCTCAGCGAACCTGAATCTGTCTGCTACAACCACTGTATGGGAAGTCACCATAAAAAGTCAAGATGGATTACTTTTTGTTTTTAAAAATCTTTTTATTGAGCTGGAGAGATGGCTTAGCAGTTAAGCGCTTGCCTGTGAAGCCTAAGGTTCCCAGGTTGGATTCCCCAGGACCCACATTAACAAGATGCACAAGGGGGGGCACGCATCTGGAGTTCCTTTGCAGAGGCTAGAAGCCCTGGCACGCCCATTCTCTCTCTCTCTCTCTCTCTCTCTCCTCTCTCTCTCTCTCTCTCTCTCTCTGCCTCTTTCTCTCTCTGTCTGTTGCTCTCAAATAAATGAATAAAATAACCAAAAAAATTTAAAAAATTCTTTTTATTGATAATTTTTATACATGTACATACTATATTTAGATAACAATATTCTTTCATTACTTTCTTTTACCCCACATTCCCCTTCCATTGAACTGCTTCTTTCCAACTAGTCCCTCTTCTATTTTGTTGTCATTATATTTCCCTCCTCCATCATCCATGACAACATGTTAACAACATCACTGATCAGGATTAGGGAAGGGCCATGAGACCCCACACTCCCAGGCTAAATAGTGAAGGCTGGTGATTTCTGTGAGAGGAGAAGTCATGTCATTTATGGGGAAGCCACTGGAGGATTGCTTATTTTCCTACACATGACTAAGAAAGTGATGGTGGGCTGGAGAGAAGGCTTAGCAGTTTAGGTGCTTGCCTGCAAAGCCTAAGGCCCAGGTTTGACTCCCCAGAACCCATGCAAGCCAGATGCACCAGGTGATGCATGCACACAGGTGGTGCATGTGCACAAGGTGGCACATGCATCTGGAGTTCATTTACAGTGGCTAAGGCCTTGGTGTGCCAATTCTGTCTCTCTCTCTCTCTCTCTCTCATAGAAAACAAAGAAAGTGATGCCGAGTGTGATTACACATGCCTTTATTCCGAGCACTGGGGAGACTGAGGTAGGAGGATCACTGTGAGTTCAAGGCCAGTCTGAGAAAACAGTGAATTACAGGTCAGCCTGGGATATAGCAGGACTCCACCTTGAAAAAAAGAAAGAAAGAAAGTGATTCTAATTTAAATCAGTGTGTTAAAAATAAATGAATAAATAAATAAATAAATAAGAGCCAGAGCATGGAAGTAGGATGAGGATCTCATAGGAAGAAGTTTTAGTGGTGGGGTTGGAATGAGAAGATAGGGTAATGAGAGGGATCAAAATACATTTAATACATATGTGAAACTGTCAAAAATTAAAAAGAAATCTTGATGGGAGATATTGGCAGGTGGTAATGGCCATTGCAGCCTTGGTTAGGGCTCTGGAAAACCCGGGTCTCATCCGACAGCTTCCACTACACTTTATACAGCCATGACAGGATGAACAGAGCGTGTGGTGAGCAGCCAGCACCTTTGCAGGATAAGAACTGGGGCCATGATAATCACACCCTGCTCATTTGCTGGCTTTGGTCACCTCCTGCCTACTGTCCTACAGAGAAAGAGTAACACCCCCGCTCCCCAGGTGCTCATGACAAGCCTTCCCCATTAGCCTGGCCAAGCCCTTGGTTACCCTCGCAGGGATGCGTCTCCATGTTGTGAATCATGTCTTAAGTTTGTCCTGTTGTAAGTATCCAAGAGTTGGCACACTTCCCCCAAGACCCAGTGGATGTCTGAAAATTCACCACAAGACCTGTACCCACAAGACAGTTGTTCCAGACCCGATGCCCACAACCTCTTCCTGTGCTCATCACAGGTTATCCACCAGGGGACTGTGGTCCCAGGGGGAGGTACTGCCCATCCAGCACCCAGCCAGTCCTGAACAGAGTACACACCCAACACACAGGTGGGAGATGACGAATGCAAAGACCCTGTGCCAGCCTGGCACACAGCAGCTGCTCAGTTATATGGAAACTTTCCTCACTCAAGATCTCACTGGCAGCCAGGCATGGTGGCACACACCTTTAATCCCAGCACTTGGGAGGCAGAGGTAGAAGGAAGGATTGCTGTGAGTTTGATGCCATGATGCCATAGTGAGTTACAGGTCAACCTGAGCTAGAGAAAGGCCCTACCTCACCAAAAAAAAAAAAAAAAAAAAGACCTCACTGGTGTCCAAGTACTGGAAAGGCACCAGAAGGTTCTGATCACCAGGCCACTGTCCTTCCTCATCCCGATTGCTTCCCTCCTCCTCCCTCTTTTTCTTCTTCCTCCAAGGCTGGTGTCGGTGCAGACAGAAGAAGACAGGTGAGTATGGAGAGGCAAGACGCAGGCAGCTTCACATGGGTGGAGCGTAGAAGTTGCGTGTCAGGTGCTCAGGATGAAGGAAGCAGTCATGACGCCCTGGTCAACCCGAGATTTCAGCATCTTCAGCGGGAGCTTCGTGTGGTGATCACAAGTCTTCCTCCTTGCTCAGCAGGACTCTGCTCTGCTGTCAATCAGTCCTTTCCCTGCGACACTCCTGCCCCACATCCCTGCCTTAGATTCTCCATCGTACTTACTTGTGTTGTACCCTTGCTTAACTCGGCCACTTTAAAGAGTTTCAGCTGCTTGAAGACAAGGGTTCTTCTCTGTCTGCTGACCCTCACTCACGTTTGCACACACTCGTGAGCTAGTGACTAACAAGTAACTGTCACCCTGGCCTCTCCTCCCATTGGCTCATTCCATCACAAGCCATACACGAGTGTGACTCCTTGGAGGCTCGTTTGGAGACTGGATGCACAATAGCACCAAACAGTCCTATGTCCCCAGATGCACCACAGTCCACTGGAAAGACCACAATGTAACAGCACAAACAGGCATGCAGAGGCCAGTCACTGCACAGTGCTGTGAATGCATGACAGAATGAGTGAAGGGATGGACAGCATGTGGCCAAGAGCAGGGATGGTTGTATGGGACAGTCCAGAGGGGGTTCTCTGAGGAATATGTGAACAGAGGTATAAACACAGGGCAACAGGCTATGCGCATGTCAGGCAAGAGCACTCTCAGCCAAGGAACAGCCAGGTCAGGGTCAGGCGGGCAGAGCTCCCCTGGTCTGGAGCAGCATTCCATTGTCATTCCAAGTGATGGTCAGGGGCAGACCCGTTAGTGACCAGGTGCAGAGCTTGAGTCCTGAAGTCCCTTAAATTCTGATGGAGCCTGGGAAACTGCTAGAAGTTTTGCTGAAGGGGGACAGTGAGCCCACTGTGTTGCAATGCTTGCTCTGGTATTCCTGTGGGAATTGTATGATGCCCACCAGAGTAGAAGCGAGAAGCTTCTCCTCCACCATCTCCCTCCTCCAGAGTCCTGAGGATGAAGACCACCAGGGAGTGACCTATGCCCAGGGGAACTCTCCAAACTGAGGCGTAAAGAGGCCTTCTTTCTATCCAGGTGGTTCATAATCATAAATGTCAGACAAGAAGGAGAGGGCAGGGCTGGAGAGATGGCTTAGTGGTTAAAGTGCTTGCCTGCAAAGCCAAAGGACCCAGGTTCAATTCCCCAGTAATCATGTAAGCCACATGCACAAGGTGGCACATGCATCTGGAGATCTTTTGCAGTGGCTGGAGGCCTTGGTGTGTCCTCTCTCTCTCTCTCTCTCTCTCTCTCTCTCTCTCTCTCTCCCCCTTCTCTCAAATAAATAAATAAAATACTTTTTTTTAAAAAAGGAGAGGGCAAGCAGAAGGATGGTCAGGTGGGTCCTGTGTTCTCTCAGCCTTGGATTCTTTGTTCTTCAAACTTACAAATCTGTCCCCATTCCCCTGTGACAGTTTGGACAGATGGCCCCCACTATATTCAGTGTTTTATTACTTTATAGTTTGCATCTACAGCCACCTCGCTAGAGGGGGTTTCACTGGGCTGACCTTAAGGTGTGGTGGTGGGTTTCAGATTGCAATCTAAAGATATGCAAAGTGTGCCTAGCTGGAGTTCCTGAAGTGTGCTGTGCTGTGCTGTGTGGCTTTTGGCTTTTTGGCTTGTGCTTCTCTGTGTGTGTGTGTTTGGTCCTGTGAAGGCAGGCCAGCTTCTTCTGCCATTATGGAACTTCCCCTGGATGTGTGAGCTTCAATAAATATCCCTTCCTCCATAACTGTGCCTGGTCTGGCAGTTCATCTCAGTGAACCTGAAGCTGTCTGCTACACCCCCTATTCTTGGATGCTGCATCTGAAGGCCACCAGAGCCTACACCCAGCTGAGTATCTATAAACTCAGATGGGGCCCAAGTTCTCCTTCTTTCTCCCAGGAAGATGGGCCCAGAGCCTAGTCCAGCATGTGCACTGCCCTGATCCCTCATTAGAATGGCACAAGCCTCGGACCCCACACTTCAAGGAACAGGACCGCAGGACCTCAAGAGGGAACAGGGCTGTCACCATGAACACTCCCCTTGTGCTGTTTAGCCAGGATAGAACCAAACATGAAACTCCAGGAGGTTGTGAGAGGCTTCAGAAGTCACGTGAATCCACAGTGAGACACAATCTATACCAGTCCATTTAGGATAAAGAACAAGTTCCTCTTCTACAAGAGAATAAGTTAGAGAAGTTAGTCATGCAGTAACCAAATGTATTCTAAGATTACAATTGCACACGGAACTGACAGAAAAAGGAAAATGAAAGCTTTATGCTAAAATATTGGCAACAGGGGCTGGAGAAGTAACACTGGGGTTAAAGGCACTTGCTTGCAAAGCCTGACAACTGGGGTTCTATTGCCCAGCACCCACGAAAAGCCAGATGCACAAAGTGGAGCATGTGTTCAGAGTTCATTAGCAGCGACTAGAGAACCTCACCCTCTATTCATTCTCATTCTCCCTCTCCCTGGCCTTGCAGATAAATATTTATTTTAAAAATTGTCACTCATTCCCTTGGCTTGTAGCACACAGGCTGCAGGATACCTGGAGTTACTGTAAAAGATGTAAACCAACAGGGGTCCGTCACAGCCTACCTCGAATAGTGGGGAAGTTGAGAGTTCCTCAATGGATGGACACAGGCAAGTTGACCAAACACGAAGAGCTCGCTCCCTCCGATGAGAGTTGGTTTTACACGCAAGCTGCTTCCACAGCATGGAGAGGGAGGTAGTGCTGGGGTGGGCTCCATAATGAAGATCTATGAGGACATCAGAGTCATGCCCCGCCCCTTCAGCCAGGGCACCAGGAGTGTGGCCCACTAGTCCTCCAAGCCCTTGGAGGGCTGAAAATGGTGGAAAAGGACCAAGATGGGGGCCACAGGCTGACACCTCAGGGACACAGAGATCTGGACAGAGTTGCCAGACAGGTGGCCACTGCCAAGAAGAAGCATTTAAACAAGGATGCTAGGTCAATAAATTGCCTCATTTGTAATTAAAAAAATGGCAACAGAAAATGTATGAAAGTCAATTATTTAAAACTGTAGCACAGGGCTGGAGAGATGGCTTAGCGGATAAGGCATTTGCCTACGAAGCCAAAGGACCCAGGTTTGATTCCCCAGGACCCATGCAAGCCAGATGCACAAGGGGTACATGCGTCTGGAGTTCGTTTGCAGTGGATAGAGGCCCTGGCATGCCCATTCTCTCTCTGCCTGTCTCTCTTCTCTCTATCTCTCTCTATGCTTGCAAATAAATAAATAAAATTTTAAAAAACTGTAGCACAAACAATAGAAAATAGGTCAAAGTTTGAAGAATAGGTGACTTCCTGAGTAAGATGTCAGACTAGACACAGCCTCAGTATAAGCCAGTGATGAAGATAATTAAAGTAAGAACGAAAAAAACTCCATCTTCAAAGAGGGAAACTGAAGATGAGTCTCATAAAACCAGGAAGAAGTAATAGACACCCCCCCCCAAAAAAAAAGACACCAGAAGCGCAGAGAGCAGTGGTAATGGGTCACAGCTATGAGGCAAAGATCCACATCTAGCCTCTTGTCACACCCACAAGCCAGACGTTCAGCCACAGCACTGGTGACATTGTCCCTGGTAGAAAAGCAATTCAGGAGGCAACCGAGGTAGGAAAGGGCTAGGAAGAATGTATGAATAACTTCTCACTGAGCGATTTCCATCAGCTACATCTCTGTCATCCTGAAGTGTCCATCAGCGCCTCTACAAACAGCGCTGCCAACTGGACAGCAAGCACTCAACACGCGAGGCTGTGGCAAGCATTTCAGATCCAAACCCTAACATCTCTGTGGATTTGCCTATGGTGACAATGGCGTGTGAATGGAATTATACAATATGTGTCATTTTGTCATTGCTCATACTAGCCAGAATGTGCAGGCAATTGAAATGTCCAGCACCTGCTGCATGTATGAACAAAATGTGTTTTGTCCACATGATAGATTATCATTCAGCAACAAGAACAGAGTAAGATCCAACCACATGCTATAACATGGATGGATCATGAAAACCTTATTGGACATTTTTTTTTCATGTAGTGCCAGATTGCATTAGACTCCATATGCAGCCAAAGAAGACCTTGAACTTCTGATCTTGCTGCTTCCATTTCCCAAATGCTGGAATTACAGGTGCACACCACCATGCCTGGTTTCACGTGGTCCTGAGGATCGAACCCCCAGCTACATGAATGCTAGGCAAGTGTTCTATCAACTGAGCTACATACTCAGCCATTCACCTGAATACTAAAAGAAAAAATGATGTGCATCTTGTGGTACAGTCAGAAATGCCTGGGTGGGTGGTGGATCCTGATAAGCCTCAGGTAAGGAGTGAAGCTGGTACGGATACTATGGTGCACACAGCCTCTGCTAAAGTTGTCCACCCCTGGCAGCCCCCTGGACATCTTGGTCACAGGTGAGAAGTGCCGTAGGTCCAGTCATGGATCCAAACTCTGCATTGGTGCTGCAAGGGAGCCCAGGAGGTGACAGCCAGGATGAGGGATGGAGGTCTGAGGGAAGGACATACACAGAGACAGGGAGACAGAGGAGGTTCCGAGTCAGAGAAAACAGAGACCTAGACCTCAGAGACAGGCTCAGAACAAGGTGGGGGCCCCTCACCCATCCTTCTGTTCTCTAGGAAAGTTCCCTGTTACTCCCTCCCTCTCTGTGCAGCCTGGTCCCGCAATGTCCTCATCAGAGAATGTGACCCTGTTCTGTCAATCACAGATCCAGATGGACACTCTCCTTCTGCATAAAGAGCAAGCAGCCAGTCCCTACCTATGTCTAAGATCAATGTTCCAAGCTCAGCAATAGCAGGCAAAATCCTCAAGTGCAGTGACATTGGCCCTTGGAGAAATTGATAGGTGCTATGAATCTCAAGGCTCGCTTCCTACCTATTGTCACTCTTCAATGTCCCTGTGAAGCTAGTAATCTCAGGTGAGGAATACCTGACCTGTCTTCTCTGAGCTCCAAACATTCACATTGCTTTGTCCATATAAGAACTTTTGGTCTGGATTGGAGAGAAGGGATCTTGGGAGGGCCAGTCACAGGCAGATTCACTTCTCAGAGAGAGAGAGAGAGACCTGCAGGAGTTCCTCAAGTAATGTCCATACCACCTTCATTTGTATCCAGAAGCTTCCAGATAGGGAGGAGAAGAGTCATGTGTAGACCACAGTGCAGGTGTAGGAGAGTGTGAACATAAAGGGGTTTCTAGGGCTGGCCTCTGTCCCCACCATCCTCTGTTCTCTTTCCCAAGATGCCTGTTATACTCATCTCCCCCCCATCTCTCTCTCTCTCTCTCTCTCTCTCTCTCTCTCTCTCTCTGTGTGTGTGTGTGTGTGTGTGTGTGTGTAGGCAGGCTCCAGTGTCTCCAGGAGAGGAGGTAACCCTGCTGTGTTCATCACAGAGCCATAATGGGGTGTTAGGGGTTCAGCAAAGTCCTTGAACCCCAAACCCTAGGTTTGTGTCAACGTTCAAGCAATGACTTGAATAAAATAAATGATTATATTTATTGAGTGAAGTCCGGGGCCAAGGAAAGGAGAATGAACACACCCATATGGCGTGAGAGCACACGTGGAAGGCCTGGGAAGACCAGGAGAGAAGAAGAAGGAAAAGAAAGTTCGAAGAGCTCCTGCCTTGTGGGGGAGCTGGAGAGGGTAAAAGAGCCCATGTGGAGAGTAAGGACTGGGTAGGAGGATTGCCACAAGTTCAAGGCCACCCTGACACTACATAGGGAATTCCAGGTCAGCCTGGGTTAGAGTGAGACCCTACCACATAAAAAATTATTTAATGTTGGGGTGTGTGTGTGTTTGTGTAGGTGGGTGTGTGTAGAGTACTGTGGTGTAGTGAGTGTGTGGAGAGTATGTATGGGGTAGTATGTGATGTGATGTGTGTGTAGTGTGTGCGCATGTGTGTAGCTGCATGTACCCTGTGCACATGCCTGCAGAGGCCAAAGCAGAACATCGGTCCTTCCTCTTCTTGTTCATCTGCCTGTTTCCTTGAAATGGAGTCTCTCATTCAACCCAGAGCTGCTGCTTGTGCCCTTTTTTGATCAGCAAGGCCTAGCAATTCCAGTTTCTCTGCCGTCCCCTCCCCTCACCACAGGGCTGAGGTTACCACCATGTGGCCATGGCCAGCTGTTTATGTGGGAATCAACTTCAGGCAGTCACAGCCCCTCATGCTTGCACGGTAAGAGCTCTTAACCACCAGGCCATCTCCTCAACTCCTAATTATATACTCTTATTTTTTTAAATGATTTTGAGAGAGAAATAGGCTGAGAGAGAGTGAGAGTGAGAGAGAGAAAGAACGGGTGTGCCAGGGCCATTAGCCACTGTAAACAAACTCCAGAGGCATGAGCCACCTTGTGCATCCAGCCTACATGAGTACTGGGGAATTGAACCTGGGTCCTTAGGCTTCTCAGGCAAGGGCCTTACTGCTAATCCATCTCTCCAGCTCCTATTTATATTTTTAATATTTTTATTTATTAGACAGAGAGGCAGAAGCAGAGAGACAAAGAATGGGCACACCAGGCCTCTAGCCACTGCAAACAAACTCCAACACATGCACCACCTTGTGCATCTAGCTTACGCGGGTACCGGGGAATTGAGCCTGAGTCCTTAGGCTTCACAGGCAAGTGCCTCAACACATAATTATATTTTTTTATCACCGTGGATGGAAACCTGGTTCCCACCAGCAGAGCTCAGCAAGCATGCTATAGATGAGCTGTACGCCAAGCCCCATCTATCTTTGTGTCTTTTTCCTTTTAATTAAATTCATGAAACTGTGTGTCTCCCTGCACATGAGCTGTGCTTGTCTTCTCTGCACTGTTCCAATGCTATTCTTTGTTTCCAAAGGAGTGCCACATCTCTTATATCTGTCTAGCGTTTGTCCTCTTCCTCTGATTCGCGTCTGTCTAGCTCGCCTCTGGAATCTGTGCCATCCCCGGCATATCTCCATCTTCGTCTTTGTGTGTTCCCTTCAGGGTTTTGACTCTCAGGGTTTTTTTCTACCTACTACCTCTATTCTCTCCACTTTCTTTCTCTGAGTTTCTCATTTCTTGTTTTCAGGATTGCTCCCTCCATCTCTCCTCTTCCTCCCCCTCCTTTTCCTCTTCTTTCCTTCCTCCCTCTCCCTCCCTCCATCTCTCCCTCTCCTCTGCATTTCTATGACTCACTGATTGTTCTCTGAGTATGTCCTGTGCTTTCTCCTCCATCTTCCTATAATGTCTGTGAGTCTTTTGGAACACAGGCTTGGGAAACCAGATTGAGACGCAAAGAACACAAGCACGTGGGGAGTGGCCTTCTGCCACTTCACGCAGGACCGCAGGACCGGGATCTTCTGAGAGGAGCAAGGGCTCAGCTCTGTAGAAGAAGTGCAAACTGCGTTTAGCATCCACAGTTCCCACGCAGCGAGGCCTCAGCACCTATGAACCGGCTGACACAGCCCAGCTTATCCCTGCAAATCATTCACAAGTCCGCAACTTTGGGTTTTCTTCATGGAGGGGAGAAACAGGGCTAAAGTAGAAAACCAACTTCTAAAGCGTGTGGCCCTCTCTGATCCAGGTGTGTCTGTAACTGCCTGTCTCCCTCTGCTATTTAAGTCCCTTTATTTCTTCTCCTTCCTGCTGCATGGGCGCATTGCATAATCCCCTGTGCTGATGTCTCCTTTCTCATTCTCTCTGGCCCTGAAACTCTCACCTAAGCTGTCTCTCTCCACACAGGCCTGACTGGCATCACCTGCTGACCTCCAGGGCTTCCACACTGCAGGATATCTGATATGTAAACGAAAGACTGCAGGGGAGGATTAGGTTTCAACACTGTCACCTTGGATCTGGATATTCAGGTCACTGGGGGGTGATCACTCATGAGGGTTGTAATGGAAAGGGCCCTAGCACTTATAAATCTGGGCACACACGGGTGTCATAGAAGCTATGGGGATGTTGGCCTGGGAGGCCCGTCATAAGACTCGCCATATCCTCTCTGTGCAGAATCAGAGTGAAGGTCTCAGAGTGACACTGCAGGGTCACCTTCTCTCCTCACTTCACCAGGGGAGCTGGTAAGACCAAGAGGGAGGGCTTTCTGTAGACTCCTAGGAGAAAAGAGGACAAGAGTTCAGAAGTCGTCCTCAGTCACCCCATTCCTTGGCTCCTGGAGTGAACAAGGTTCCCCAAGACCCCCCCCCCCCCCATCCTCCCTCTCACTCTCTTCATGCTCCTGCTCTGTCCTGCCACACCCCTCCATTTCTTGGGGTCCTTTTCTATGTCTGAATCTATTAGTCCCCAACTCTAGTTCCACCTGCCTTGTGCTGGGCATGTGTCTGTTGTACCCCTGTATCACAGACCCCCATGAGTAACAAGAGGGAGCATGGCAGACTTCTCTCTCTCTGTGTTACAAAACCAGAGAGGAAAGTTTAGTCATCAACAACTAAAATGGAAATTTGAATATGTCACAAAAAGAGAAGAATGTATTTTTTGTTAAGAGAATAGCAATCAATGACTTTATTTATTGATCTCAAAATTCTGAAAGAATTGTAGCTGAGCACTTCAAATTTCAGTCATTTAAAATAAAATGAATTTTTCTTATGAAGTAGCAACTTTGTACGGACACATCATGTATGGGTACCATCGCCTCCTCCTCCCTGTCCCGTTCTGCCGAGGGAGTCCTCGGTTGGACTGTTGGTATTCACGGGGTTGTGGGCTATGAGTGCGAGGGCAGCAGTCAGTCATTGTGGGGGGAGGGGCCGTGCCTCTGGATGTTTCCTCCCAGCCTGTGGCTCTCACAATCAATCCCTGCCAGGAGGTGAGAATGAGGAAGATAGGAGGCAGGGAAATTTCTAGTATCCGCTCCATCCAATCCTGGGGAGATTTACCGCTGTGCCTGGGCCTTCACTGAGGTCCCAGATCCCACAGGAATCCAGAAGCCCTGGGCTGTCTCAGCTGGGTGGTGACCTCAGCATCCTCGCTTCCTGATCTCAGGCACTGCTTCTCATCCCCCTCTGGCTTCTTAATGTGTGCTTGACCTGGGTGTCTGTATTAGATCCCAGTTGTTGTCATAAGAAATGACCACAGGGCTGGAGAGATGGCTTAGCAGTTAAGGTGCTTGCCTGTGAATCCTAAGGATCTAGGTTCGACTCCCCAAAACCTACTTAAACCAGACGCACAAGGTCACACATGCACACAAGGTGGAGCACATGTCTGGAGTTCAATTGCAGTGGTTGGAGGCCCTTGCATGCCAATTCTCTCTATATCTGTCTTACTCTCTCTCATAAATTTTTTTTTAAAAAATGAACACATATGTGATATTAAATTGAATACAGGCATACTCTTCTTTGGTTCTGGAGGTCAGAAGTCTATAATTAGTCCCGCTGACATGAATTAGGAGTCACCAGGGCTATATTCATTCACAGGGTTCTACAAAAGAACCCATTTATTTTCCTCTTTCAGATTCTAGGAGCCTCACTCATTCCTTTTCTCACGAACCCGTCCTCTATCTTCCGAGCCAGCCATATCTAATCTACCTCACCATGCTTCTCCTTCCAGGTGTATTGGTTCACTTTCTGTTGCTATGAAAAAAATACCTGGCCCTGGATGGTTTATTTTTTAAAATAGATGCATTGAATTTAGCTTACCGGTTTGGAGAATGAAATTCCAAGATGAGCTATCCCCATCTGTTCATTCCCAGATAAAGGTACATGTTGCTATGTCACAGGATGTTAGAGGAGAGACAGAGAAACAGACAGGTACAAACGGGAGAAAATGTGTTGTACCTGCCTTGCTTTAAAACAACACACTGTGGCCGGAAAGATGACTCAGCAGTTATGGTGCTTGCCTGTCGAGACTAATGATCCAGGTTCAATTCCCCAGTATCCATGTAAAGCCAGATGCACAAAGTGGCACATGTATCTGGAGTCCATTTTCAAGGCTGGAGGCCCTGGTGCACCCATTCTGTCTGTTTGTCTTGCTTCTATCTCTCTCTGCTTGCAAATAAATAAATAAATAAATATTTTTTTTTAAAAAAAAAATGCACTCTGTGAGAACTGGCCATGTTCCCAGGAGAACCTTATAAAGAACTTCTCAGGGCATATTGGAGAGATGGCTCAGTGGTTGCCTGCAGAGCCTAATGATCCAGGTTCAATTCCCCAGTACCCATGTACAGCCAGATGCACAGTGGTGCATGCTTCTGGAGTTTGTTTGCAGTAGCTGGAGGCCCTGGCATGACCATTCTCTCTCTCTCTCTCTCTCTCTCTCTCTCTCCCTCTCTCTTCTCTGTTTACAAATAATTTTTTTTTTTAAAAAAAGAACAACTCAGGGCAGTATGCCTTTGACAGAACCATCAGCCCCAGGCCCTATTTCTTAAAGTTTCACCCACCCCAATACCTCCAGACCAAGGTTCAATTTTCAGCACATGAAACTTTATGACTCAAGCTACATCCAAACTTTTGCATCATATGACACAAACATTCACAGTTTTCAAGGCTTAGAATGTGGATGTCATTTGGTGACCACTGCCCTGATGCCACAAGACCCAATTTCCTGTGCCTTGTCCCCCATCACTTAAACCACCTGGAGGTATGCCTGTTGCTCTGTTGGAACCCTCACGGTCATTTGCACTAGAAAACTCTGCATGAGGGATGCTGGACAGTGGACTGGCCTTCAGGACACGAGCTCTCTCTCATGTGGCCACGATCTCCAGGGCGTCACTTGGTGCTTACAACTCATAGGGAAGTTTAGGGTGAAAACCTGGCATCTGCAGGACCCTGCATGTGCTGTGGTCGCAGGATCCATAACAAAGCTGTGCTGGAAGTTGAAAGTCAGGTGGATCTCGAAGATGTGAGCTCCAGCTGCCTCGAACAGACTGACCATTTCAAACCCAAGATTGGACAGACAACACGGAGTCACACACTCTCGTCTGGGAACCACGTGAATTGTCCAGGCAGTCAAGGAGAGCTTGTCTGTATCCCCTGTGGGGGGAAAAATGTCCAGCCTTAGAGAGGATCATGTAGAGTAGGTAGCCAGTGCCCCTGTGCTCAGAAACCCTCTGTCTTCCTGAGTTCCTGAGGCTCCTTCTAACCCAGTGCTTTTTGATGGCACTATCCACAACACAGGCATGTCTGCCTCTTACAAAATTGTGGGCAAGTACTGTGTAGTGGATTAAATACACTGTGATAGCACATCAAAAGTTGCGTATAAAAATACATGGGGGCTGGAGAGATGGCTTCGCAGTTAAGGTGTTTGCCTGCAAAGCCAAAGAAAGGACTTAGGTTTGATTCCCCAGTCCCCATGTAAAGCCAGATGCACAGTGGCGCATGCATCTAGAGTGTGTTTGCAGTGGCAGGAGGACCTAGTGCATCCATTCGTTTTCTATGTGCCACTCTCTCTCCTTCTCTCTGCTTCTTTCTCTCTTTCTCAAATAAATAAAGACATGGTGGGGGTAGGGAGATGGCTTAGCAGTTAAGGTGCTTGCTTATGCTGCCTGTGGAACCTAGGTTCAATTCCCCAGTACCCATGTCAGCCAGATGCACAAGGCAGCACATGCATCTGGAGTTTGTTTGCAGTAGGTAGAGGCCCTAGCTTGCCCATTTCTCTCTCTTTCTCTCTGTCTAAAATAAATAAATTTAATTAATTAATTAAAATTTTAAAAAAGACATGGGGGTCAGTCATGGTGGTGCATCCCTTTAATCAAAGCACTTAGGAGGCTGAAGAAAGATGGTCACTTTGAGTTCAAGACTAGTCTGGGCTATAGAGTGAGTTCCAGGTCAGCCTCTGTGAGTGAGACCCTGCCTCAAACAAACAAGACATGGAACAGAGGTCAAAATCCATGGAAGTGAAATGGCATCAATTCACATGAGAAAAGCATTAACATCTAAGCCTGCATCAGAACATTCCTCAGGCATAGTTCAAGATCCGATCCCCCATCCTCTTTTGGTACAAAAGCAGGCACCCTCTGCATGCTCCTCCCTCACAGAAGTAAGTACTGGGGAGTTTGCAGCCCAAGCTGGTCCACAGGGGCTGCTGTTTCCAGCTCTGCTTCCTTCCTTACTACACAGGCAGGCGTACTTCCCTGAGACACACTGCTTCTTGCATTCTCCCCCAGGTGTCTGTAAAGCTTAATGTCATGGAGGGCAGAGTGCTAGGAGAGTGTGGAAGAATCTGGGGCCAGGCCTCCATGGCCTCTACTCTCTGGTTCACAATCAACTCCTCCACAAGTTTCCCATCATGAACGCACCAGCCCCAAACCTGTGCTGTCTGCTCCCTGCTCCCCTTTTATAGGGTTATCCTTTTGGGGTGGATGGTGACCCTAGGTTTGGAAACAAACTCACTCACTTGTGCCAAGGGCCTCTGGACCAAGAAGAGTCCTAGAAAGGAAAAGAAAGATTCATGATGGACAATCTACCTCCTTATAAAGCCGTTCCTCTGTCCCTCTGCCCCTGTCTGGCGCATGGGGTTCAGCAGCCCAACCCTGGTCAGTGACGGTCAACCAGGCACCATGCCCACCTGCTTCACAGACCCAGGCTCTCTGCGGTGGACAGAGCCAGCCTCCCATGGTGGCATTGCCACCCTGGCGTTCTGTACCCTTCTCCCCGGCAGGACCCACCGGCACACAGCAGGCTGAGGAGCGTGGGCAACATGGTGCTGTTTCCGCTGGCCAGAGACAGAGCCCAGCCAATGCACACAGGGTCCGGTGAGGGCCCAGCTCAGCAGCTTTCCCAGCTAACCACAGCACAAAGATGTGATGACCATGGCTTCCTCTTCACTCCATGTGACCGAAAGACGAAGATGGTTTCCTGGAAACTTCAGACCTCAGATCTCCTCTTCAGAGACTGTCCTTGTTAACCAGAATGATGCAATGAGATAATTACGTGAAACCTTTCCATTCATTTTGTTGTCTTCATCTGAAATTCAACTGTTCTGAATATGTAGTATGTAACACATCCAGTGGTCATTATTATTACTACAATTATATTACATAAATCAAAGTGATCCCATAATGGCATTTCTCAAATTAGATCAGATTATAAAGGCATTTCCCAGACTAATAATTATGTACTTATTCAGAATCATAAAATTATACCTTTTAAAAGAAAATTCTACATTTAAAACAAAAAAAGGAAAAAAAACCAAAAATGCACTTAGCTTGATCTGGCATTTGTATTTTTAATTGTACGCATGGGTTTATTATTTTAGTCAGCATTCAAAACAATGGATTCAGCGTGATATTTTCTTGTGTGTGTCAGAGCACATTACTAACACAGCCTCCTTAGTCCATCCTTGGCCTTGCCAGTGCTCTTGTTCCCCTTCTCCTCCAAACAGAATCCTTCTACTTTCATGTCTAAATATACAAGCTTTATTAAATCTGGTTCCACATTTGAAGGAATGCATAGTGCTTCTCTTTTGTTTCTTTATCCATTGCTTTCTACTTTCATGTCTAAATATACAAGCTTTATTAAATCTGGTTCCACATTTGAAGGAATGCATAGTGCTTCTCTTTTGTTTCTTTATCCATTGCTTGTTTTCCAGGCACCATCCTATTAGTATACTTCCTCTCACCAAATAGAATCCTTTCACCTTTCATATCTTACACACGCACAACATATATATATATATATATATATATATATATATATATTATATAATATATATACTCTAAGTATTATGTGAGTTAAAGCATGTGATATTTGAAAAACTCTTGCTTGTTTCTCTTAACATGATAATCCCCGGTTCCATCCATCTTCCTTCAAATGCCATAGTTTTGTTCTTCTTTATGGATGAATCAAAGTCCACTGTGGGCACAGACCACATTTTCTTTATCCATTCTTCTGTTGATGGGTAACTAAGGTGGTCCTATATATGGTCATTATGACTCCTCCTGAAATAAATGTAGATGTAAAGATATCTCCATGGTTTGTTGACCTAGAAGCCTCAGCTATATTAAGAGAAGTGGTTTAGCTGAGACATGGCAGTTCTATTTTTAGTAGTTTTCTGTAGTTTTCATTGAAAAAGAACATTGTTTAGTTAAATTTTAGAATCTGCCTTTATTTTGTTCCACTGAGGCCTACATGAATCTCGCATAGCAGGCACACCCAGAAACCCAGAGTCACTTTTTGTAGATACTCTGAGAGTGGTAAGGAGCCACACCTAACATCTTAATCTCCTACATAGAAGATATACAATATGATCAATAGATACAGCAAAGGATACCCAGCTAACTGGAAAATCCAATCATTAAATAACCCAAGATGCAAAATTATATACATTATAACACAAGAAACACCAAAAATCAAGACATTATAAAATCCACCAAAAAGTATTAATGCATCAGAAATGACCTCCAGTGAGAATGAGTTAGAGGACAATGCCTGAGAAAAGACTTCAAAAGAATGATTATAAATATGTTTCAAAGAACTCAAAGAAGAAATCAAAGGAAGCAACGAAGACACAGGACACAATTTAATGAAATAAAGAGGTCAACTAGACATAAATAAGGAAATAGGAATAATAAAGAAAAACCAATTAGAATTATTAGCAATAAAGAACACAGTTAAAGAAATAAAAAAAATCTGTAGAAAATCTCACCAGTAAAATGGATGAAGGAGAGGACAGAATATATCTAAGCTAGAAGACCAGGTGGCAGATCTAATACAATCCAACAAAGAGAAAGACAAACTAGTAGAAAAGTATGAGTGGGAATTTCAAGATATTCAGATGCTATGATAAGGAATCAAACGTAAGAATTCAGGGCATAGTAGAAGGAGAAGAATTTCACTCCAAAGGCATAGTTGGCATCTTCAATAAAATCATAGAAATTAAACAACACATACCAAATCATGAATGGGTCAATGAAGAAATCAAGAGGGAAATAAAAAAATGTATAGAGTCAAACAATAATGAGAACAAACATACCAAAATCTCTGGGACACAATGAAGGCAGTTCTAAGAGGTAAATTTATAGCTTTAAGTGCCTATATTAAGAAATTAGAAAGGTCACAGTTAACCATACAGTGCAGCACACACAGATGCACAAACAGAGGTGCTTGTGTATTCTAAAAGATAATTAAGCCAGTGCTTAAGAAAACGTGCTTTGGGCCTGAGAGATGGCTTAACAGTTAAGGTGCTTGCCTGTGAAGCCTACGGACCCATGTTTGACTCCAGGTCCAACACAAGCCAGATGCACAAGGTAACACATGGGTAAGGTTGCTCATGTGCACAAACTGATGCACCCGTCTGGGGTTCGATTATGGTGGCTGGAGACCCTGGCATGTCAATTACCTCTCTCTCTCCTCTCTTCTCTCTCTCTCTCTCTCTCTCTCTCTCACTCTTGTTCTTTCTCACTCATAAAAAAGGGCCAGTCTGTCGGGCTTGCCTCAAAAGGAAAAATACAAAAAAAAAAAAAAAAAAAAAAAAAGAAAAAAAAGAAAAAAAAGAAAACCTGCTACTATGATGTAAGTGTTGGAGATGTACCAGATGTACCAGGTGAATAATATTAAGCACAAAGATTAACACTTGTGGAAATAAACAGTTTTTGATATGTGTTGTAAAATTATAGATACATAAGTGCATGTTTCCATCATGGAAGATATTTGTGTACATATAGATTATACTTAAAGGAAGGAAAATTAGTGTTAGTAAGAAATTAAGATGAAAATTTCCATCATAATCTGACTGCTGTTAAGTGCTGTTAATAAATCAGAAAAATTGATTGAAAGGCATTTGGAAGTGATGAGAAGCTAACTTAACAAAAAATAAAATAAAATGACTAAGTTCAAACCTAGTGGTCTCCTATTTATACTTAATACTTTGAAGACAGAAAGCACTTAATAGCCCTTACTAATTATTAAAATAGTTGAGCAGTTCTTAAGATTGTCCATGAATGGGGCTGGAGAGATAGGTTATTAGTTAAAGAGCCTGCCTGAGAAGCCTAGGGACCCAGGTTCGACTCCCAAGAACCCACGTGAGTCAGACACATGAGATGACACATGCACACAGGTGGTTTATATGCACAATGTGGCACGCATGTCTGGAATACACTTGTAGTGGCTAAGGCCCTGGCATTTCAATTCTCTCTCCCCCTTTCTCTTTCATAGATTAAAAAAAATTAAAGTAAACTGGGTATGGTGGCACATGCCTTTAGAAAAGATTGCCTATGAATATACATAGCTTTATGAATGCAACCACAAAAACATTTCTAAAGTCCATTAATAAATCTCAGCTTTAAACATCTTGGATAATTAAATGTGATAATGTGAATGTATTTTGTATCATAAGTGTACAAATGAATCTAATCTCTGCAAAATAGTACCCTGATTCCTTTAAAGTATACATCTGTGGATCTTAATTACCACAAGAAGATATTTTAAGTTTCAGGAGGAAAGGAGTAAAAATGTGGCAGGGTAAACATAAAATGTAGACAGGGGCTGGAGAGATGACTCAGTAGTTAAAGCACTTACCTATGAAACCCCGTGACCCAGGTTCAGTTCCCAGGACCCATGTAAGCCAGATGCACAAGCCAGATAGCTGCACCCCCTTGTGCATCTTGCTTACGTGGGTCCTGGAGAATTGCACCAGGGTCCTAGGCTTCACCGGCAAATGCCTTAACCACTAAGACATTTCCCCAGATCACAAACAAAACTATTTTTTAAAAATAAGAAAATGTAGACAGGATACAACTTGTCCACAAGACTTGTCAGGCAGTGATCCCCAAATGCCTGTGGTGGGCATGTGCACAGCCTGGGGTGTGCTCTGAGTGTGGATTCCGGGAGAGCTCAGGAGGGACTGTGCAGAGCGGTAACCACAGTCAGTCTGTAGCATGACAACTTCCCTGGTCTGAGGCCTCAGGCCTGGTGTGAGGGAGGGAGATGAAATGTTTTGCAAGAACTGGGGGGGGGGGGGGGAAGAGCCACCAAGGGATTGTCCCTGTGCTCCGTGTCCTGTCCCTATCTCACCAGTTCCTCTTTCACAGCAGCCCAGCATCTCCACTATGTCCAAGTCAGGCCTGCACGGCCCTTTCTCAGACCTCCTCGGCCAACACACACTCCAGGACAGGTTGGTGCCACTGGGTCATGCAGTAGGTCTGAAGATAAATCAGAAGGATCTGATGTCATCCAGGAAGAAGGGCTTCTAAACCAGTGGGTTCTCATAAACCTTTGCTGCTTCCATAATACTGTGGCTTCCTCTTTACTAGGCAGACTCCCCATAAGAATTATGGGTAAATTGCCTTGCACCTTCCCCCTCCCTTACATTTTCCACCCTCACAGGTCTTTAACTGAGAGAAGCAATACAGACCCTGTAAGGGGTGGGGACTGGACCAGGTCTAGGATGCCACAGAATATCAGCAATGAGGGGCCCTTGCAAGGCCACATCCAGGTAGCATCCCTAGCTCTCAGATGGAGACATTTAAGGCAGAAGGGAGAAGGCAGCCTGAACTGATGCCTACAGAGGAAACTAAGAAACTCAGTCTCAGCCTCTTCATATCACCATGAAAGCCACGGTCACAGCACTCATGGAGAATTCCACCTGGTGCAGCTGAGCTAGGACTTTGGATTTTAGACATAGGAGAAGATTGACTGCTTCCTCGTTGGGGAGGAGAGTTCCACGGGGCTCCATGGCTGACAGAGCAGGGTCATCTTCTCTCCCGAGGACACTGTGGAGACTGGTCACACTGACAGAGAGAGTGTGACAGGGGGCTGTGCTAGAGAGAAGGCTGATGGAGGGTTGTACACCTTGTCCTGAGCTGAACCATCATCAGAGCCTCCCTCTAAGGATGTGGGCTTCTCTGTCTCTGTTTGCTCTGACACTGTGCCTGCCAATATTCCCTTGCTTCTGCCTCTCTCTGTCAGACGTCCCCATTGCTCATCTCAGCCATTCTTTCCTGACCTCCTCTAGGATGGCCTGAGTCTGACTCCTTGGCTGAACCTTCTGGGCTCCTTAACTGTACTCAGGGTTACCATCGCTGGCGTCTGACCACTTGAATGAGAGGCTGTGTTCACTGTAGCTTCTTTCCAGGACCCTGTAGGGGCCACTCACAGCATCCAGGGGGAAGTGGTCTGAGATAGCCCAGCCTGGTGCTACCAGTCAGGGAACTGGGATGTGGGGGGAGGTCACATTGTCTTCCTTGGACAGAGCAAGTCTGTCATAGCCAATGACAGAGTGGCTCTGTGAGGTAAGGGTCTTGTCATGGGCTAGGACAAGGCCATTCTGGATCAGGAGGAAGGAGTTTCTGGACAGTCAGAGGTTAAGAAGAGGAGCTGGTTTGTGACAAGCACCTGTCCACTCCTGCCCTGCTCTGCAGGCCTTACTGTTTCTCACAGTCTTGGTGTCTAGGTCAGGAGTTCCCACTCCTCTTAGCTATTCCTCACAGTGGTTCTTCTGGAAGTTGGGCTCATGGCAACACATCCTCACCTGACAACAGGAGCTTTAGGGGGTCACTGGATTCTGACCAGACATGGGTCTTGTTCTGGTAACTTCCATAGCATCTGAATGTCCACCTCTGGGTAGAGCTCAGGGCGCTCACAAGGAACAGTGCCTGCATCTGCCCAGTGCGCACAAGCTGTGCATTCAGGGTCCTGGACTGCGGGTGTTCTCCTTCCTTACTCAGAATGAACTTGCTAAATGCCAGCTGGGAGCCACACTGAATGGTCATGTTCCCACCTGCAGCCACCACAGAGTTGGACAAGACAGTGAGGGTGGGCTTCCTGTAGACTCCTAGGAGAGAAGGAGGCAGCAGCTTATTAAATAGACTCACACCTCCCATGATGTCTGCAAGGTCTGGGTGGTGTGGTGGGACACCCCCGGGAGCACAGCCCTTCCTGGGGACGGGTCCCAAGGGCTGAGACCCCTGAGTGTCCTCTCACCTGTCACCACCAGCTCCAGGGGGTCACTGCACTCTGACAACCCAGCAGGACTTCTATAGTAACAGCAATATCGCCCTGCATGGTGCTCTGTCATGGACAGGATTGAGAAGTTGGCCTTCTTCCCAGGCTCTAGTGGGGTCTGTCTGTCCCAGTTTGGTGGGCTTCCTTTTTTATCCAGATGATACTCCAGAGCTCCAAAGGTTCCCTGACACCAGATGGTCACAGGTGTCCCCCAGGTGACAATAGAACCTGGCTCAGCCCAAATGATAGGTGTGGAGATCTCTGCCAGAAAATGAGAGACACTCTTACCTCAAATCCCAGGCCCTCAGCCCCAGGACTCTCCAGACATTCCCACCATCAGTTGTTCTCCATACCCACTACCCGGATGTACAACATTATCCAGTAAGGTAGAGGCACCTGGGCAGGCTGGGCACAAACTCACCTGCCTTCGCCATGTTCCTGGAGCCCAGACTCAGCCCTGGAAGAGAGGTCCCTATGAAAGATTGCCCCTGGAGCTGGAGCAGGTCATCTCTCCCCACCATCTTTGGAAGCCCTGGTGTCTCCTTGTGGAGTGCCTGGCTGTGGGGTGGGGTCTGTCCCAGACTCGGGCTCTCCTTCCCATCTTTGGATCTCACCTAGGCTGATCAGGAAAGTGAGCATGGAGGTCATTGTGTCTTGTCTCACTGGCTGCTGGCCTGCAAATGGCCGATGGACAGACAGGCAGGATGTGGCCTTTGTTGTCCTGGTGTTCTGGGAGACAGATTGGCACATCAGTAGCCCCACATAAAGAGGAACTACCCTACCTGGGAGCCTGGTCCTTATCTTTCTAGGGCTGGGAAACCAGGAGCAATGGGGCAAGGCTGTCTGCAGACACATATGTCAGAACTTCCCCCATCCCTATCATAACCTGACTTTTTGGTCCTCATGTCATCAAAGGTCAGCATATAACCCCCGGATGAGGCTGGCTAGGGTCTGATCTTTCCTCTCAGGGCCTCACCATGGAGTCTCCTTCACTCCTTCAGCTCCTCCATCCACACAGTACTGCGGGGTCCTCTCCACGTCTAGTTGTCTTCCCAGTCCTGGAGAAGCTTCAGGGAGGATGCAGGTGATGCTGCAGGGCAGACACCAAGCAGCAGACACTGAGCACCGGGCTGGGTGGCTCTGAGGAGCTTCTTCTTGGGGATGAGCACAGACAAGAAAAGAGGGAGACGGAAGCAGCGTGACTGTTCTCATGGCTCTGGGCGTCAGTTTCCTCTGCTGAGCTGTCCTCTTTACATGCTTCCCTTTTTTCTTAGTGACAGAAATCACCCCATATGCCTTGTGTTATAGTCCTGAGTGGCACTTTCTGCTTCTTTTTTTTTGGAAAAATTTTTGTTTATTTTATTTATTTATTTATCGAAAGTGACAGACAGAGAGAAAGAGGCAGATAGAGAGAGAGAATGGGAGCACCAGGGCCTCGAACCACTGCAAATGAACTCCAGATGCGTGTGCACCTTTGTGCCTCTGGCTAACGTGGGTCCTGGAGAATCGAGCCTCAAACTGGGGTCCTTAGGCTTCACAGGCAAGTGATTAACTATGAAGCAATCTCTCAAGCCCAACACTTTCCTTCTTAAGGCCCATGTTTCTGTGGCAGAATCCCATGGCTAGTTGGGAGTTCCTTCCTGTCTAGTTAGTTAATGACTTCCCCTGCTGGCTTGTGGGTCAGCATCTTGTCTCTGGAGGAGAGGCTTCCTTAGCTGGAGTCTGTGGGCCTTACCTCACTCCTCAGAGTTGTGCAACCAGCGACGTGTGGGGCATGCAGAGGCTCAACCATTACTAATGTCTGGACTAGAGTACAACACGGGTTTGGGGCATGAAAGTTCGTGGTGTTGAAAGGTTCATGGTGTTGTACAATGTAGACTCACGGTGAAGTATCTCTATGTGCTCGGTCCATCCAGAAATGGCCCATCTGACATCTTAGGCATAGATACAGTTTGAATGACTCTGATTTTCATTCATGAAACAAGAGATGTGAATTCTTCTAGCTGTTTCTTGAGACCATCCTCTGCCCTAATATCCAAGTCTCTCTTGGTATCATGTGCTGAGCATTAGGTGGGTCCTCTGTGGGATTCCCAGTCATACTGCCAACCTTGGTGCTAGCTCCCCACAGTGATGATTCTCAGAGCTCCAGCATCTTCAGTTTCTGATGCGACCTCAGGGCACAGGACCCTGAGCTGTCCCCTACCTCTGTCAGATTGGAGCGTGAGAGTTCCAGAAACTTACGAAGCCATGACAGGAACAAGGCCCCTTATGCATGGGGATAGTGTGAAGGAGGGGGAGTATAAGACAAGTCCTCCTAGACAACTGGACACATAGATCCAGAGAGTAGACCCCACTGATGCCATCACATAGACACTGAAGCAATAGTGGCCCAGACAGTTGGAGAGTTGTGTGGAGTGGAGTTTAGCCTGACAGTGCGAGAGTTGTGTGGAGTGGAGTTCACCCTGAACCTGGCAGCTGAGCATCATGGTGGAGTGGGGTCAGCTTGGCTATTTTCTGTCTGAACAGAGAACTTATCTACACTGACCAGCATCCCCTTAAAGGGCCTGTGATGTCGATATCTACCTCCTCGTGGGTACATGCAACATCTATCTGTATCACTGCAGTCCTTATAAAGTTGATCATATTTTTAAAATGTTGCCTAGATATCTGTGGAGATGAGTAAATATAGATACTAAGAGAGAGAAAGCCAAGTTCTTTCTGTTCAAGTCTGTTCCCATTCACTTTCCATGTTTCCTAACATCAGACTGCTCTCTTTCCGTGAACCCTTGATTGTACATGACTATTTTAGAGCCCTAGAAAAGGAAAGGAGACTTGGGGTGTTACTGTGGCACCACTTGTGCTCTGATCCTGTCAGGTCAGCACAAACCAGCCACCTGTGGTTCGCCACGGATGCAGGAGCTGCTCCCCTGCCATAGCGTCAGGTGTCCCGGATCCTGACCTCATCCACAGAGCTAGTGTGTCACCTGCAGGTTCCCTAGGATAGTGTGGTCATGTCACAGCCTCAGGATAGACTAAGGGGATAACTCCAGGCCTGAGTGACTCTGTGCCTGTGACTCAAAGATGTTTGAGTTCCAGAGGAATGAAGCGAGCAGGGAGAAAAGACTTTTTCTAATTATTATTTTAGTTATTAGTGAGAGAGTGGAGTGAAAGATGCAGAGAGAATGAAAGAAAGAATATGGGCACACCAGGGCCTCTAGCCACTGTACACCCACTCCAGATGCATATGCCACCTTGTACATCTGGCTTTATATGGGTACTGGGGAATCAAACCTGGGTCCATAGCCATTGCAGGCAAGTGCCTTAACTGACTCAGCATTAAATGCTGAGCTATCTCTACAGACGAAGACTCTCTGTTTTAAAGGAAGATGATCTTGTCCCTCTCTGAGGTGGGCTAGTTCCTCCTGCTAGACTTTTGATATAGGCATGTGAGGTATCTTTGAGAGTGATGGAGCTCTTCTTGGCTCTTGGATGGGCTCTAACCCAGGAGTTAGGGTGACTAAAGACCACAGCCACACAAAACTTCCACTGGACCAGTGGCCTCCAGGTTCTTGTCTTACGAATTTTGATAAATGAAATCTGCAGAACATATGGGGTGATGTTTAGAAAGATTTTACTATAGAGTTTATAGAGACAGAGCTTAAGAAAAGGAAAGAAGGCAGAGCCTTCACACTAGATGTCCAGGCACTTTGCCAGGTTTCTAGGGAAAGGAATTACTTGTTTACCGAAAAAGAGATGGGGAAGGACAAGATTCTCTCTTACAGGTTCAAAGACATTTCTGTCCTTACAGGCTCTGGTAGTTTAATTAAAAACAATCCAGAGCAAAATTTATTCAAAAAGAACCCAGGTTCAATTCCCCAGGACCCACGTAAGCCAGAAACACAAGGTGGCACATGTGTCTGGAGTTTGTTTACAGCAGCTGAATGCCCTGGCATGCCCATTCTTCCTGTCCCCCTCCCCTCTCTCTCTACCTCTCAACTAAATAAAATCAAGGAAAAATATTTTTAAGAAGTGAAAGTGAATGGGCAAAGAGAAATAGACTCCTAATCTGAGGAAGGCATGCCAGAGGTGGAAATCCAGCACCCCTGGTGTGAAGGGCTTCTTATTGTGTAAGAGAAGCCCTCCCACCCAGAGTCTATGGTTGGTCAGCTTAAACAAAGACCGAGACACTGATTGACCCATGACACAACCAGCACTGCACATGTTCCAGACAGGGTGCCTCTGTGTCCTTTGTCCTCGTGGGAGAAAAACCAGAAAGTGAGCAGTCCTCTTGGCCATCTTTAGTCACCATTTTGGATCACTGCAGAAAGAGAATATAGCCACCTATCAAGGTGCCTTGTCTGTCTACCTAACCAAGAGAACTACTTACTCGTATAGTCTCTCACAATACCCAGGACATCTTGGGGGCTGACCACACAAAGGTAGGGACATCTCACCCCAAAGCTTCCAAAGCTTTCTCTATGTGACCTGTGTCAAAGACAGGGTTCATACATATTCTTGGGTCCACAACAAGCAGTGGATCAGTGGAATGATCAGAATAACATCAATCCTAGTGAAAAGAAATTAATTTTAAATCTCTTTATTTTTATTTTTAATTTAATTTTATTTTGAGGTAGGGTCTCATTCTAACTCAGGCTGACCTGGAATTCACTATGTAGTCTCAGGCTGGCCTTGATCTCAAAGATCCTCCTACCTCTGCCTCCCAGTGCTGGGATTAAAGGCTTGCTCCACCCCACTTGGGCCACCTTGGTCTTTAAATAACCCCAGTCAACTCATTGGTTCACTAGAAATGGTTTTGGTGACTCCCACTTTGTTCTGTCATTTGTGTCCTGTCTGGGGTGGATAGACGTGTGTGTGTGTGTGGCCTGAAATATAGTTTTTCATGCTGCTGAGCGTCTCTGTAGTGCCCTAGAAAAGGAGCAAAATAGGGAATCTCAGCTTTCACAGTGAGGAAATCTTCCTTTCTCCTGGCATGGACAGGAAGGAAATTAATTCAATCCTCCACTGCCTCTACCACATCTGCATACCATGGCCCCACCCATCAGCGCTCTCTGCCTGGTGCTTCATAAGACACAAAATGGTCCCTGCTAACCATAAGATCATACCATGGAGTCTATGACCCTCTCTGTGCCAATGAGATGGGCTCTGCTTTGTGAAGTCACCAGAAAGGATGCTTAAGAAGTGGCAACTAGGACTTCTGGTTAAGATGGCAGCTTGGGTACCACACCAAAGCAGGCTAGGGGGGAAAAAAGCCAAAAAAAAAAAAAAAACCCAGCAAAATACACACTTTTACTAAAAAGTGAGGTGTATAGGAAATTGAAAGAGCAGCAGAGAAGTAGGAAAGATCCACAGCATCCAGACCCTGCTCAGGCCAGCAGAAGCTGCTCTGCTGCATCAGCCAGCCACCAGGCTGGGCTTGAGCTGCAGCAAAAGCCAGGTGAGGGGATTTTCCACTCACACCGGAGCTCTCTGCAAACTCAAGAAACGTGAAGGGAGAATGGCAGTGAACAATGGAGGAGCAGATCACAAGGTAGAAGAACACGTGGAACAGCGGGCGAACTAGAGCTGCATTGGCTCCCTCCCCCTCCCCCACCTCCAGTGCCCAGCCCTGGACACTGAACAGAGCAACGGTCCAGGGACCCGGCCACACCTACTTGAACTGACGGAGCACCAAAGAGGGACCCAATTAAGAGTGCAGCTGAGACCAAAATCATCCCCAAAGGTAACTGGGATTACACCAGGTCAGTACCCGCCTAATAAACCTGTTATATAGGCCTGAATCAAAAGTGATAATTGCACCTTCCATATCAGATTAAATTATATGTTAAATTGGATGGATGGTCAAGTTTGCCATTCTTAAAAAAGCTGTATTTGGGGCTTGTTATTTGTTGCTTCTTGAATTATAGTAGCTGTGTTTACTCTTCTGTTATACATTTGGGAAGGGTCTCACCTGGTCACAAGCTGACTTGGAACCCTCTATAGACCAGTAATCTTAACTGCCTTGTAGTCAGGACTAAGGGAGTGGGTGAGGCACCACATGGCCTAAGGGACAGACAGAGGATCTAGTTGTCATAATACCTATTCTTGGATAAATACTCTGTGTGGTTTTCATTGAAAGAGAACATTGTTTAGTTAAATGTTAGAATCTGCCTTTATTTTGTTCCACTGAGCCTACATGAATACTCTCATAGCAGGCACACCCAAAACCCAGAGTCACTTTTTGTAGATACTCTGAGAGTCTTAAGAGCCACACCTAGCACCTTAAGCTCCTACCCTGAAGATATATAACATCAGATTGATTGATATATCCCTTAATACCCACCTAACTGGAAAATCCAATCATTAAATAACCCAAGATGCAAAATTATATACATTATAACACAAGAAACACCAAAAATCAAGACAATATAAATCCACCAAAAAGTATTAATGCATCAGAAATGACCTCCAGTGAGAATGAGTTAGAGGAAATGCCTGAGAAAGACTTCAAAAGAATGATTATAAATATGTTCAAAGAACTCAAAGAAGAAATCAAAGGAAGCAACGAAGACACGGGACACCAATTTAATGAAATAAAGAGGTCAATACTAGACATAAATAAGGAAATAGGAATAATAAAGAAAAACCAATTAGAATTATTAGCAATAAAGAACACAGTTAAAGAAATTAAAAATATCTGTAGAAAATCTCACCAGTAAAATGGATAAAGGAGAGGACAGAATATCTAAGCTAGAAGACCAGGTGGCAGATCTAATACAGTCCAACAAAGAGAAAGACAAACTAATAGAAAAGTATGAGTGGGAATTTCAAGATATTCGGGATGCTATGAAAAGATCAAACATAAGAATTCAGGGCATAGTAGAAGGAGAAGAATTTCACTCCAAAGGCATAGTTGGCATCTTCAACAAAATCATAGAAGAAAACTTCCCCCAAATTGTGAAAGAGGTGCCAATGCAGATACAGGAATCCTTTAGAACACCAGCCAGACAAAACCTGGAAAGAACCTCTCCTTGCCATATTATAATTAAAATACCAAACATACAAACCAAAGAAAATATATTGAAAGCAGTCAGAGAGAAAAATCAAGTTACCTACAAAGGCAAGCCTATCAGGATTACAGCAGATTACTCAACACAAGCTTTAAAAGCCAGAAGGTCTTGGAGTGATGTATTCCAAGTTCTGAAAAATAACAACTGTCAACCAAGGTTACTTTATCCTGCAAAGCTATCCATTCAAATAGACAGAGAAATAAGGACATTCCACGACAAAATCAGGCTAAAGGAGTATTTGATGACAAAACCAGCTCTACAGAAAATACTTGAAAGAATCCACCATGCCAAAGAAAAAGAAAAGCACACATATAAGGAACTGGGATGAAACAAACAATACTCAAATACTAGTTAACACAAGAGAGCAAAGGTAAAACCGGAAGAACTACAAAAAAAAGGCAAACATAAATACACACCTTTCAATAATATCTCTTAGTGTCAATGGCCTCAATGCCCCAACCAAAAGACATAGGTTTGCAGACTGGGTTAAAAAGCAGGATCCTTCAAATTGTTACCTCCAAGAAACCCACCTTTCTACAAAGGATGGACACTATCTTAGGATGAAAGGTTGGAAATGGTGCTTCAAGCAAATGGACCTAGAAAAGAAGCAGGGGTTGCTATCCTAATATCTGACAAGGTAGACTTCAGTCCAACATTAGTTAAGAAAGATAAGGATGGCCACTTTATATTGATTAAAGGCACCCTCCAACAAGAGGACATTACAATCCTAAACATATATGCACCTAACACGGGGGCCCCAAATTCATCAAACAAACGCTGTTAGAACTACGGTCACAGATAACACCAAACACAGTGGTAGTGGGTGACTTCAACACACCACTCTCATCAATTGACAGGTCATCCCGGGAAAAAATAAAGAGGCATCTGGACTAAATGAGGTCATAGAAGGAATGGACCTAACAGATATATACAGGACATTTCATTCAAATGCTTCAGAATATACATTCTTTTCAGCAGCACATGGAACATTCTCTAAAATAGAACATATATTAAGACACAAAGCAAATCTTAACAAATGCAGGAAAATTGAAATAATTCCTTGCATTCTATCTGACCACAATGGAATCAAACTACAAATCAATAGCAAGAAAGACTATAGAGCATACATAAAATCATGGAAATTAAACAACACATTACCAAATAATGAATGGGTCAATGAAGAAATCAAGAGGGAAATAAAAAAATGTATAGAGTCAAACAATAATGAGAACACAACATACCAAAATCTCTGGGACACAATGAAGGCAGTCCTAAGAGGTAATTTATAGCTTTAAGTACCTATATTAAGAAATTAGAGGACTTCCGGTCAAGATGGCGGCATAGGAACCACGCCTAAGCAGCCTAGGGGAGAAAAAGCCAAAGAGAACCCAGCAAAATACACAAGGGAGGTGTATAAGAGATTAAAACAGCAGCGGAGAAGTAGGAGATATCCAGAGCCCACACGGGCAGGCCGAAGCAGCTCCGGCAGTGGCAGCTCGGGACCTGGTAGTGGCAGCTCGGGATCCGGCAGCGGCAGCTCGGGACCCGGTAGCGGCGACTTGGGCTCCGGCAGCGGCACCTCGGGACCCGGTAGCGGCGATTCGGACTCTGGCAGCGGCAGCGGCAGCATGGGCACCGGCTGCTGCATCTCGGGCTCCAGCAGTGGCGACTCGGGATCCAACAGCGGCGGCTCAGACCCCGGCAGCGGAAGCGGCGGTGGAAGCCGGAAGCGGCGGTGGAAGCCGTGACTCCAGCCCCAAAAACACCATCAGCTGCTCCGGTACCGGCCACAGCGGCTTCAGGGCAGCGAATCCAGCAGCGGAGGCTCCAGCGGCTTCAGCGGCAGAGGCGGATCCCGCAGCAGCAGCACCAGTGGATCAGAGGCGGAGGACCCAGCAGCGGCAGCTCCAGCGGATCAGCGGGGGCAGACCCAGCAGCGGCATCTCCAGTGGCGGATCCAGCAGCAGTGGTCCCAGCAGCGACAGCTCCAGCGGCAACAGCGGGGATCCAGCATCAGGGGCGCCAATCTGCAGGGCCACAGTTGCCAGGCTTGGTTTTCCCCACAGGAAAAGCCAGTACCCAGTTCCAGAAAGCAGAACAGCGGCCCAACATCCCAGCCAGCAACTTGACTGAGACCAAAAGCATCCAAAGAGGTAACTGGGGTTGAACCAGGGAAGGGTCTCACCTGGTCACAAGCTGACTTGGATCCCTCAACAGACCAGAAATCTTAACTTCTTTGTTGATAGAGAATCTGGTTTTTATAATACCTAATCTTGCATAAATGCTCGGTGCTGTTCTTGACTGAATGTGTATAGGGTTTAGTTAAACTTTAGAATATACCTGTATTTTATTCCACTCAACCTATTTGAATACTCCCATAGCAGGCAAACTTAACCCCTAGGACCATGTGTCTAGATACTCTGAGAGTGGTAAGAGCCACACCTAACATCTTAATCTCCTACATAGAAGATATACAATATCAGATCAATAGATACAGCAAAGGATACCCAGCTAACTGGAAAATCTAAGCAGTAACTTAATCCAAGATGCAAAAATATATACATTATAACACAAGAAACACCAAAAACCAAGGCAATATAAATCCACCAAAAAGCATCAATGCTTCAGAAATGACCTCTAGTGAAAACGAGTTAGAGAAAATGCCTGAGAAAGATTTCAAAAGAATGATTGTAAATATGTTCAATGAACTCAAAGAAGAAATCAAAGGAATCAGAGAAGATACAGGACACCAATTTAACGAAATAAAGAAATCAATACAAGACATAAATAAGGAAATAGACATAATGAAGAAAAACCAGTCAGAATTACTAGCAATGAAGAACACAGTTAATGAAATAAAAAACTCTGTAGAAAATCTCACCAGTAGAATGGATGAAGGAGAGGACAGAATATCTAAGCTAGAAGACCAGGTGGCAGATCTAATACAATCCAACAAAGAGAAAGACAAACTAATAGAAAAGTATGAATGGGAATTTCAAGATATTCGGGACACTATGAAAAGATCAAATATAAGAATTCAGGGTATAGTAGAAGGAGAAGAATTTCAATCCAAAGGCATAGTAGGCATCTTCAACAAAATCATAGAAGAAAACTTCCCCCAAATTGGGAAAGAGGTGCCAATGCAGATACAGGAAGCATTTAGAACACCAGCCAGACAAAACCTGGAAAGAACCTCTCCTCGCCATATTATAATCAAACTACCAAACACACAATCCAAAGAAAAAATATTGAAAGCAGTTAGAGAGAAAAATCAAGTTACCTACAAAGGCAAGCCCATCAGGATCACAGCAGATTACTCAACACAAACTTTCAAAGCCAGAAGGGCTTGGAGTGATGTATTCCAAACTCTGAAAGATAACAACTGTCAACCAAGGCTACTTTATCCTGCAAAACTATCCATTCAAATAGATGGAGAAATAAGGACATTCCATGACAAAAGCAGGCTAAAGGAGTATTTGAAGACAAAACCAGCTCTACACAAAATACTTGAAAGAATCCTCCATGCCGAAGAGAAAGAAAAACACACATATAAGGAACCTGGAAAACAACAAACAACACTCAAATACTAGTTAATATAAGAGAGCAAAGGTAGAACCAGAACCACAAAAAAAAAAAATGGCAAGCATAAATACACATCTTTCAATAATATCTCTTAATATCAATGGCCTCAATGCTCCAACCAAAAGACATAGATTTGCAGACTGGGTTAAAAAGCAGGACCCTACAATTTGTTGTCTCCAAGAAACTCACCTTTCTACAAAGGATGGACATTATCTTAGGGTGAAAGGTTGGAAAACGGTGTTTCAAGCAAATGGACCCAGAAAGCAAGCAGGGGTTGCTATCCTAATAGCTGACAAGGCAGACTTCACTCCATCATTAGTCAAGAAAGATAAGGAAGGTCACTTTATATTGATTAAGGGCACACTCCAACAGGAGGACATTACAATCCTAAACATATATGCACCTAACATGGGGGCTCCCAAATTCATCAAACAAACACTGTTAGAACTAAGGTCACAGATAACACCAAACACAGTGGTAGTTGGTGACGCTAACACCCCACTCTCATCAATTGACAGGTCATCCCGGGAAAAAATAAACAGAGAGGCATCTGGACTAAACGAGGTCATAGAAGGAATGGACCTAACAGACATATACAGGACATTTCATCCAAATGCTGCAGAATATACATTCTTTTCAGCAGCACATGGATCATTCTCTAAAATAGACCATATATTAGGACACAAAGCAAATCTTAACAAATTCAGGAAAATTGAAATAATTCCTTGCATTCTATCTGACCACAATGGAATCAAACTACAAATCAATAGCAAGAAAGGATATAGAGCATACACAAAATCATGGAAACTAAACAATACATTACTAAATGATGAATGGGTCAATGAAGAAATCAAGAAGGAAATCAAAAAATTTATAGAGTCAAACAATAATGAGAACACAACATACCAAAATCTCTGGGACACAATGAAGGCAGTTCTAAGAGGTAAATTTATAGCTTTAAGTGCCTATATTAAGAAATTAGAAAGGTCGCAAATAAATGACCTAATGCTTCACCTTAAAGCCTTGGAAAAAGAAGAACAAGGCAAACCAAAAATCAGTAGACGGGAAGAAATAATAAAGATTAGGGCAGAAATTAATGAAATAGAAACCAAAAAAACAATACAAAGAATTAATGAAACAAAGAGCTGGTTCTTTGAAAGGATAAACAAGATTGATAAACCCTTAGCAAATCTGACCAAAAGAAAGAGAGAAGAGACACAAATTAATAAAATTAGAGATGAAAAAGGTAACATCACGACAGATGCCAGAGAAATTCAAAAAATCATAGAGACATATTATAAAAACATATACTCCACAAAGTATGAAAATCTGAAAGAAATGGATGATTTCCTTGATTTATATGACCTACCTAAATTAAATCAAGATGAGATTAATCACTTAAATAGACCTATAACAAGCATGGAGATCCTAACAGTTATCAAAAATCTCCCAACTAAAAAAAGCCCAGGCCCAGATGGATTCACTGCTGAATTTTACCAGACCTTCAGGGAAGAGCTAACACCATTGCTTCTTAAGCTTTTCCATGAAATAGAAAAAGAAGGAATTCTACCAAACTCCTTCTATGAAGCCAGCATCACTCTGATACCAAAACCAGGCAAAGATAGAACAAAAAAGGAAAATTACAGACCAATCTCCCTCATGAACATAGATGCAAAAATTCTCAACAAAATATTGGCAAAAAGAATACAAGAATACATTAGAAAGATCATTCACCCTGACCAAGTAGGCTTTATCCCAGAGATGCAGGGATGCAAATCTATAAATGTTATACATTATATAAATGGGTTGAAGGACAAAAATCACATGATCATCTCATTAGACGCAGAGAAAGCATTCGACAAAATCCAACATCCCTTCATGATAAAAGTCCTACAGAGACTGGGAATAGAAGGAACATACCTCAATATAATAAAGGCTATTTATGATAAGCCTACTGCCAACATATTACTAAATGGGGAAAAACTGGATGCTTTTCCACTAAAATCAGGAACAAGACAAGGGTGTCCACTGTCCCCACTTTTATTTAATATAGTTCTGGAAGTCTTAGCCATAGCAATAAGGCAAGAGACATGCATAAAAGGGATACAAATCGGAAAGGAAGAGGTCAAGTTATCATTATTTGCAGATGACATGATTCTATATATAAAGGACCCTAAAGACTCTACTAGCAAACTGTTAGAGCTGATAAAAACCTACAGTCATGTAGCAGGATACAAAATAAATACACAGAAATCAGTAGCCTTCATATATGCTAACAACAAACACACAGAGGATGAGATCAGAGAATCACTCCCATTCACAATTGCATCAAAAAAAATAAAGTACCTTGGAATAAACCTTACTAAGGAAGTAAAGAATCTATACAATGAGAACTTTAAAACACTCAAGCAAGAAATTGCAGAAGACACTAGGAAGTGGAAAAACATCCCTTGTTCCTGGATTGGAAGAATCAATATTGTGAAAATGGCAATCTTACCAAAAGCAATCTACACATATAACGCAATCCCCATCAAAATTCCAAAGGCATTCTTCACGGAAATAGAAAAAACAATCCAAAAATTCATTTGGAATCACAAAAAACCTCGAATATCTAAAATAATACTGAGCAACAAAAATAAGGCTGGTGGTATCACCATACCTGATTTTAACCTATACTACAGAGCCATAGTAACAAAAACAGCATGGTACTGGCACAAAAGCAGACTCGTAGATCAATGGAACAGAATAGAGGACCCAAATGTAACCCCATGTAGTTATAGCCACCTGATATTTGATAAAAATGCCAAAAATACTCATTGGAGAAAAGACAGCCTCTTCAGCAAATGGTGTTGGGAAAACTGGATATATATCTGTAGAAGGATGAAAATAGATTCTTCTCTTTCTCCGTGCACAAGAATTAAGTCCAAATGGATTAAGGACCTTAACATCAGACCTGAAACTCTGAAACTGCTAGAGGAAAAAGTAGGGGAAACCCTTCAACATATTGGTCTTGGCAAAGACTTTCTGAATACAACCCCAATTGCTCAGGCAATAAAACCACAGATTAACCACTGGGACCTCATGAAAATACAAAGATTTTGCACTGCAAAGGACACGGTGAAGAAAGCAAAGAGGCAACCTACAGAATGGGAAAAAATCTTCACCAGCTATATATCTGATAGAGGATTAATATCTAAGATATACAAAGAACTCAAGAAGTTAAATAATAAGGAATCAAACAAACCAATCAAAAAATGGGAAATGGAGCTAAATAGAGAATTCTCAAAGGAAGAAATACGAATGGCATATACGCATCTAAAAAAATGTTCTACATCCCTAGTCATCAGGGAAATGCAGATTAAGACTACATTGAGATTCCATCTCACTCCTGTCAGATTGGCTACCATCATGAAAACAAATGATCATAAATGTTGGCGGGGATGTGGAAAAAGAGGAACCCTTCTACATTGTTGGTGGGAATGCAATCTGGTCCAGCCATTGTGGAAATCAGTGTGGAGGTTCCTAAAACAGCTAAAGATTGATCTACCATATGACCCAGCTATAGCTCTCCTAGGCATATATCCTAAGGACTCATCTCATTACCTTAGAGATACTTGCTCAACCATGTTTATTGCTGCTCAATTTATAATAGCTGGGAAATGGAACCAGCCTAGATGTCCCTCAACTGATGAGTGGATAATGAAGATATGGCACATTTATACAATGGAGTTTTACTCAGCAGTAAAGAGAAATGAAGTTATGAAATTTGCAGAAAAGTGGATGGATCTGGAAAGAATTATACTAAGTGAGGTAACCCAGGCCCAGAAAGCCAAGCGCCACATGTTCTCCCTCATATGTGGATCTTAGCTAGAGATGATTGGGCTTCTGTGTGAGAAGGAAAAAACTCAGTAGCAGAGGCCAGTAAGTTAAAAAAGGAGATAGAAAGGGAAGAGAAAGAAAGGGAGGAGGGCTTTTATTAGGTTGGTATTGTATATATGTAAGTAGAAAGATTGAGATGGGGAGGGGATATGATGGAGAATGGAATTTCAAAGGGGGAAGGGGGGAGGGTAATACCATGGGATTTTTTTTGTTATCATGGAAAATATTAATAAAAATGGAGAAAAAAAAATAAAGAAATTAGAAAGGTCACAAGTAAATGACCTAATGCTTCACCTTAAAGCCTTGGAAAAGAAGAAGAAGGCAAACACAAAATCAGCAGATGGGAAGAAATAATAAAGATTAGGGCAGAAATTAATGAAATAGAAGCTAAAAACACAATCCAAAGAATCAATGAAACAAAGAGTTGGTTCTTTGAAAGGATAAACAAGATTGGTAAACCCTTAGCAAATCTGACCAAAAGAAACAGAGAAGAGACACAAATTAATAAAATTAGAGATGAAAAAGGTAACATCAGAACAGATGCCAGAGAAATTCAAAAAATCATAGGGACATACTATAAAAGCATATACTCCACAAAGTATGAAAATCTGAAAGAAATGGATGATTTCCTTGATTTATATGACCTACCTAAATTAAATCAAGATGAGATTAATAACTTACATAGACCTATAACAAGCATGGAGATCTGAACAGTTATCAAAAATCTCCCAACTAAAAAAAGCCCAGGCCCAGATGGATTCACTGCTGAATTTTACCAGACCTTCAGGGAAGAGCTAACACCACTGCTTCTTAACCTTTTCCATAAAATAGAAAAAGGATTTCTACCAAACTGCTTCTATGAAGCCAGCATTACCCTAATATCAAAACCAGACAAAGATAGAACAACAACAACAAAAAAATTACAGACCAATCTCCCTCATGAACATAGATGCAAAAATTCTCAACAAAATATTGGCAACAGAATACAAGAATATATAAGAAAGATCATTCACCCTGACCAAGTAGGTTTTATCCCAGAGATGCAGGGATGGTTCAATATATGCAAATCGATAATTGTAATACATTATATAAATGGATTTCATTATAAAAATCACATGATCATCTCATTAGATGCAGAGAAAGCATTTGACAAAATTCAACATCCCTTCATGATAAAAGTCCTACAGAGACTGGGAATAGAATGACCATATCTCAATATAATAAAGGCTATTTATGACAAACCTACAGCCAATATATTACAAAATGCGGAAAAACTGGAAGCTTTTCCACTAAAATCAGGAACAAGACAAGGGTGTCCACTGTCTCCACTTTTATTTAATATAGTACTGGAAGTCTTAGCCAGAGCAATAAGGCAAGAGGCGCACATAAATGGGATACAAATTGGAAAGGAAGAGGTCAAGTTATCATTATTTGCAGATGACATGATTCTATACACAAAGGACCCTAAAGACTCTACCAGCAATCTGTTAGAGCTGATAAAAACCTACAGCCATGTAGCAGGATACAAAATAAATACACAGAAATCAGTAGCCTTCATATATGCTAACAACAAACACACAGAGGTTGAAATCAGAGAATCACTCCCATTCACAATTGCATCAAAGAAAATAAAGTACCTTGGAATAAACCTAACCAAGGAAGTAAAGGATCTCTATAATGAAAACTTGAAAACACTCAAGCAAGAAATTGCAGAAGACACTAGGAAGTGGAAAAACATCCCTTGTTCCTGGATTGCAAGAATCAGTATTGTGAAAATGGCAATCTTACCAAAAGCAATCTACACATTTAATGCAATCCCCATCAAAATTCCAAATGCATTCCTCATGGGAATAGAAAAAACAATCTAAAAAATCATTTGGCATCACAAAAAACCTCAAATATCCAAAAAAAATACTGAGCAACAAAAATAAGGCTGGTGGTATCACCATACCTGACTTTAATCTATACTACAGAGCCATAGTAACAAAAACAGCATGGTACTGGCACAAAAGCAGACTCGTAGATCAATGGAACAGAATAGAGGACCCAGATGCAACTGCAGGTAGCTATAGCCACCTGTTATTTGATAAAAATGCCAAAAATACTCATTGGAGAAAAGACAGCCTCTTCAGCAAATGGTGTTGGGAAAACTGGATATGTATCTGTAGAAGGAAGAAAATAGATTCCTCTCTCCATGCACAAGAATTAAGTCCAAATGGATTAAAGACCTTATCATCAGACCGGAAACTCTAAAACTGCTAGAGGAAAAAGTAGGGGAAACCCTTCAACATATTGGTCTTGGCAAAGACTTTCTGAATACAACCCCAATTGCTCAGGCAATAAAACCACAGATTAACCACTGGGACCTCATGAAATTAAAAAGATTTTGTACTGCAAAGGACACTGTGAATAAAGCAAAGAGGCAACCTACAGAATGGGGAAAAAATCTTCTCCAGCTATATATGTGATAGAGGATTAATATCTAGGATATACAAGGAACTCAAAAAGTTAAGTGATAAGAAATCAAACAAGCCCATTAAAAAATGGGCTATGGAGCTAAACAGAGAGTTCTCAAAAGAAGAAATACGGATGGCGTATATGACTCTAAAAAATGTTCTACGTGCCTAGTCATCAGGGAAATGCAGATTAAAATTACATTGAGATTTCATCTCACTCCTGTCAGATTGACTACCATCATGAAAACAAATGATCATAAATGCTGGAGGGGACGTGGAAAAAGAGGAACCCTTCTACACTGTTGGTGGGAATGCAATCTGGTCCAGCCATTGTGGAAATCAGTGTGGAGGTTCCTAAAACAGCTAAAGATTGATCTACCATATGACCCAGCTATAGCATTCCTAGGCATATATCCTAAGGACTCATTTCCTTAGAAGTACGTGCTCAACCATGTTTATTGCTGCTCAATTCATAATAGCTGGGAAATGGAACCAGCCTAGATGTCCCTCAACTGATGAGTGGATAACGAAGATATGGCACATTTATACAATGGAGCTTTACTCAGCGGTAAAGAAAAATGAAGTTATGAAATTTGCATTAAAATGGATGGATCTGGAAAGGATTATTCTAAGTTAGGTAACCCAGGCCCAGAAAGCCAAGCACCACATGTTCTCTCTCATATGTGCATCCTAGCAACAGATGATTGGACTTCTGTGTGAGAAGGAAAAAATTCAGTAGCAGAGGCCAGTAAGTTAAAAAGGAGATATAATGGGAAGAGAAGGGAAGGGAGGAAGGTACTTAATAGATTGGTATTGTATATATAAGTAGAAGAATAGATCAACAGGGGTGAAAAGACCCAAAGTGAGGTCAGGGGAAGAGACTGAGTAAAGGAAAGGTGGAGGGAGGGCTAATCAAAATCTAAAAGGATATAAATAAATCATATGGAATCCTCTGGTTTTGGACAGTGGAACACTCAGGAGCCATAGATTGTTGCTAGAAAATTTTCAGTGCCAGGGTTTGGATACCTTCCAGTGAGTTGTTAGCCAGGGAGGTCCCTGATGCCCCCAAAACATTATAGGTCATTCCCAAGGCCCTTAGTTTCTCACCAGGAATCAATGGTAAGACCCTATTGCTGAAGACTCCACATATATGGGCTGCAAGGCCACTGAGAAATCCTGCTGGAAGTGAGCTGATAACCTCCTCCATGTAGACCAGCTGACAAAAATCTGGAAGAAGCCATTCTACATGCAGCTCAGTGGGAGAAAGAGATACCACCAGTGAAGATACTCAACAGTGGACACTGCAAGCCTTATAATTGGCCAGCCAGGCCAAATGAGCCAATGGGTGCAATAGTGGCATGTCTATCATGGTGGAAACCAACTGCCCTCCAATTGGACTGGAGGCCCACTCCATGGGAGGGAATACATCCCTGATACTGAAAAGTGAAAACAGGGGTAGTCATGAGCCCTAGGGGTGTAATATCTGCTGATGTCTAGATGAGTGTGTATACTATGCTTATCAAACTGCCCAGTAAGCACTTCTCTTAACATTCATATCCTTATATTAATGCTACTCTCACTTTGGGTAGAGAATCTTCTCTTTTCAGATGGCAGTGACCTTGGGATGACTCAGAAGGTATCATGGTGCTGGAAAGAAGTGACTAGAGTAACGAGTAACATCTCTATCACACCTTCCAAGGCTCAGGGTCTAATGTGGAAGAGGTGGCAGAAAGAATGTAAGAGCCAAAGGAAGGGTAGGACTCCTTACAACATGCTCCCTCCAGACATAAAATGGCCTGGATATCCATGACCTCATAGTGCCTGACACTACCTACACAAGACCATCATAAGAGGAGGAAAAGATCATGACATCAAAATGAAAGAGAGACTGATTGAGATGGGGAGGGGATATGATGGAGAATGGACTTTCAAAGGAGGAAAGGGGGGAGGGAGGGTATTACCAGGGGGTATTTTTTATAATCATGGAAAATGTTTTTAAAAATTGAGAAAAAATGAAATAAAATTAAATTAAATTTAAAAAAAAGAAGTGGCAACTAGTTCTCAAAGCCTGTCCTCTTCTACTGAGATGGAAATTGGGTTGAGATTTAGAATCCCCTGCTCAGGTCTGGATAAACAGCTCAGTAGTTAAGGTGCTTGCCTGCAAAGTCTAATGACTTGTGTTCAAGTCCCCAGGACCCACATAAGCCATATGCGCAAAGTGGTACATGCATCTGGAGTTCATTTGCTGTGGCTAGATTTCCCGGCATGCCCATTCATTCTCTTTCTCTTTCCCTCTTTCTCTCTCTCAAATAAATAAATAAAGAAATAAACCCCTGTCCCAAATATATGTCCTGTACTACATAAACTTTTGGATTGGCCATGTCCTATACTGTATAGTCTTTTTCTTTTAAAAATATGTCATTTATTTATTTTTTAGAGAGATAGAGAGAATTGGCACACTAGTGCCTCAGCCACTGTATTCACACTCCTAGTGGGCAAGTGTGACCTTGCACTTGCCTCCCCTTTGTGCTCCTGGCTTAAATGGGATCTGAATAGTTGAAACTGGCTCCTTAAGCTTTGTAGGCAAACGCCTTAACCGCTAAGCTATCTCTCCAGCCTTGTACAGACTTTTGCATTGATCATGTCCTGTACTGTATCGTCTTTGTGCTGGTTATGTACAACGCTATAGTTGTTGTTGTTTCAAGGCCATGATATGTATTTCAGCTTCTACCATGTGCTGTAAATTGTCCCGTGTTTCTTTTTATCTCCATAGCACAGTTGTAGGCATCTGTCTGCTAACCATTTTCCTGTTTCTGTAAGAGTTACCTACCTCATACTCGAAGTCTCTGGTATGAGGCCAGGGCTCTGTGCTCTGAGAATTTACAATAATAAGAGCAGTCATAGATAGGTATATAAGCTCTGAACCACCAAGATTCAGGGTCCAAGCTTTGGAAGAGATTCCCCTGGGCCCATGCTGGCATGAAAATTAGCTTTCCTCCTGATTCTCCACTCAGTCTCTGGTGCCACTTCTGTGTGCCTCAGTTTCCTGTAATACTACCAGCCTGAAGACTGATGTGATCATGCTTTTAAGGGATGAGCTCAATGTGAGTTTCCATGAACTAAGCTTCTGGGACAAAAGAGAGAGCTGCACCCCTGGTGACCCCTGGCACTGTCACAGGATCTCTCATGAACCTTCATATTGGAGAAGAGGGTGGCTAATGAGATGTTGGCAAGGGTGAGAATATTTGTGGGTAAAGGGAACTGGATTTGGGGGTTGAATAAATGTTAGTGGTCATCAAAGATGAGTATTATCTGGGCCAAGACCAACAATGAGTAAGCTGTCCATGCTCCTGTGAATAACCCTATACCAGTGCTCATGCAAGCAACCCTACTTAAACTCAGAGGGTCACAGAAATAAAAAGATATCAAAGTAGAAGTGAGAGTAATTGGGAAGAAGAATGGATTCAGCAGGAAGGATAAGAGACAGTAATAAGGATGAATATGATCAAAATATACTTATATTAGCTTTTCAAAAATAGGTAACTAGGGGCTAGAGAGATGGCTTAGCAGATAAGGAGCTTGATGGTGAAGCCTAAGGACACAGGTTCAATTCCCCAGTGCCCATATAAGCCAGATGCACATGTTCCAGACAGGGTGCCTCTGTGTCCTTTGTCCTCGTGGGAGAAAAACCAGAAAGTGAGCAGTCCTCTTGGCCATCTTTAGTCACCATTTTGGATCACTGCAGAAAGAGAATATAGCCACCTATCAAGGTGCCTTGTCTGTCTACCTAACCAAGAGAACTACTTATCTCGTATAGTCTCTCACAATACCCAGGACATCTTGGGGGCTGACCACACAAAGGTAGGGACATCTCACCCCAAAGCTTCCAAAGCTTTCTCTATGTGACCTGTGTCAAAGACAGGGTTCATACATATTCTTGGGTCCACAACAAGCAGTGGATCAGTGGAATGATCAGAATAACATCAATCCTAGTGAAAAGAAATTAATTTTAAATCTCTTTATTTTTATTTTTAATTTAATTTTATTTTGAGGTAGGGTCTCATTCTAACTCAGGCTGACCTGGAATTCACTATGTAGTCTCAGGCTGGCCTTGATCTCAAAGATCCTCCTACCTCTGCCTCCCAGTGCTGGGATTAAAGGCTTGCTCCACCCCACCTGGGCCACCTTGGTCTTTAAATAACCCCAGTCAACTCATTGGTTCACTAGAAATGGTTTTGGTGACTCCCACTTTGTTCTGTCATTTGTGTCTTGTCTGGGGTGGATAGACGTGTGTGTGTGTGTGTGTGTGTGTGTGTGTGTTTGTGTGTGTGTGTCCTGAAATATAGTTTTTCATGCTGCTGAGCGTCTCTGTAGTGCCCTAGAAAGCAAAATAGGGAATCTCAGCTTTCACAGTGAGGAAATCTTCCTTTCTCCTGGGATGGACAGGAAGGAAATTAATTCAGTCCTCCACTGCCTCTACCACATCTGCATACCATGGCCCCACCCATCAGCACTCTCTGCCTGGTGCTTCATAAGACACAAAATGGTCCCTCTAACCATAAGATCATACCATGGAGTCTATGACCCTCTCTGTGCCAATGAGATAGATGGGCTCTGCTTTGTGAAGTCACCAGAAAGGATGCTTAAGAAGTGGCAACTAGGACTTCTGGTAAAGATGGCAGCTTTGTGTACCACACCAAATCAGGCTAGGGGGGAAAAAAAGCCAAAAAAAAAAAAAAAAAAAAAAAAAAAAAAAAAAAAAAAAAAACAGCAAAATACACACTTTTACTAAAAAGTGAGGCGTATAGGAAATTGAAAGAGCAGCGGAGAAGTAGGAAAGATCCACAGCATCCAGAGCCTGCTCAGGCCAGCAGAAGCTGCCCTGCTGCATCAGCCAGCCACCAGGCTGGGCTTGAGCCGCAGCAAAAGCCAGGCGAGGGGATTTTCCACTCACACCGGAGCTCTCCGCAAACTCAAGAAACATGAAGGGAGAATGGCAGTGAACAATGGAGGAGCAGATCACAAGGTAGAAGAACACGTGGAACAGCGGGCGAACTAGAGCAGCATTGGCTTCCTCCCCCTCCCCCACCTCCAGTGCCCAGCCCTGGACACTGAACAGAGCAGCGGTCCAGGGACCCGGCCACACCTACTTGAACTGATGGAGCACCAAAGAGGGACCCAATTAAGAGCGCAGCTGAGACCAAAATCATCCCCAAAGGTAACTGGGATTACACCAGGTCAGTACCCGCCTAATAAACCTGGTATATAGGCCTGAATCAAAAGTGCTAACTGCACCTTCCATATCAGGATAAATTATATGTTAAATTGGATGGATGGTCAAGTTTGCCATTCTTAAAAAAGCTGTATTTGGGGCTTGTTATTTGTTGCTTCTTGAATTATAATAGCTGTGTTTACTCTTCTGTTATACATTTGGGAAGGGTCTCACCTGGTCACAAGCTGACTTGGAACCCTCTACAGACCAGTAATCTTAACTGCCTTGTAGTCAGGAGTAAGGGAGTGGGTGAGGCACAACATGGCCTAAGGGACAGACAGAGGATCTGGTTGTCATAATACCTATTCTTGGATAAATACTCTGTGTGGTTTTCATTGAAAAAGAACATTGTTTAGTTAAATTTTAGAATCTGCCTTTATTTTGTTCCACTGAGCCTACATGAATACTCTCATAGCAGGCACACCCAAAACCCAGAGTCACTTTTTGTAGATACTCTGAGAGTCTTAAGAGCCACACCTAGCACCTTAAGCTCCTACCCTGAAGATTTATAACATCAGATTGATTGATACATCCCTTAATACCCAGCTAACTGGAAAATCCAATCATTAAATAACCCAAGATGCAAAATTATATACATTATAACACAAGAAACACCAAAAATCAAGACAATATAAATCCACCAAAAAGTATTAATGCATCAGAAATGACCTCCAGTGAGAATGAGTTAGAGGAAATGTCTGAGAAAGACTTCAAAAGAATGATTATAAATATGTTCAAAGAACTCAAAGAAGAAATCAAAGGAAGCAACGAAGACACAGGACACCAATTTAATGAAATAAAGAGGTCAACTAGACATAAATAAGGAAATAGGAATAATAAAGAAAAACCAATTAGAATTATTAGCAATAAAGAACACAGTTAAAGAAATAAAAAAAATCTGTAGAAAATCTCACCAGTAAAATGGATGAAGGAGAGGACAGAATATCTAAGCTAGAAGACCAGGTGGCAGATCTAATACAGTCCAACAAAGAGAAAGACAAACTAGTAGAAAAGTATGAGTGGGAATTTCAAGATATTCAGGATGCTATGAAAAGATCAAACGTAAGAATTCAGGGCATAGTAGAAGGAGAAGAATTTCACTCCAAAGGCATAGTTGGCATCTTCAATAAAATCATAGAAGAAAACTTCCCCCAAATTGTGAAAGAGGTGCCAATGCAGATACAGGAATCCTTTAGAACACCAGCCAGACAAAACCTGGAAAGAACCTCTCCTTGCCATATTATAATTAAAATACCAAACATACATACCAAAGAAAATATATTGAAAGCAGTCAGAGAGAAAAATCAAGTTACCTACAAAGGCAAGCCCATCAGGATTACAGCAGATTACTCAACACAAACTTTAAAAGCCAGAAGGTCTTGGAGTGATGTATTCCAAGTTCTGAAAAATAACAACTGTCAACTAAGGTTACTTTATCCTGCAAAGCTATCCATTCAAATAGACAGAGAAATAAGGACATTCCATGACAAAAGCAGGCTAAAGGAGTATTTGATGACAAAACCAGCTCTACAGAAAATACTTGAAAGAATCCTCCATGCCAAAGAAAAAGAAAAGCACACATATAAGGAACCGGGATGAAACAAACAATACTCAAATACTAGTTAACACAAGAGAGCAAAGGTAAAACCGGAAGAACTACAAAAAAAATGGCAAACATAAATACACACCTTTCAATAATATCTCTTAGTGTCAATGGCCTCAATGCCCCAACCAAAAGACATAGTTTTGCAGACTGGTTTAAAAAGCAGGATCCTTCAATTTGTTGTCTCCAAGAAACCCACCTTTCTACAAAGGATGGACACTATCTTAGGGTGAAAGGTTGGAAATGGTGTTTCAAGCAAATGGACCTAGAAAACAAGCAGGGGTTGCTATCCTAATATCTGACAAGGTAGACTTCAGTCCAACAAGAGTTAAGAAAGATAAGGATGGCCACTTTATATTGATTAAAGGCACCCTCCAACAGGAGGACATTACAATCCTAAACATATATGAACCTAACATGGGGGCCCCAAATTCATCAAACAAACGCTGTTAGAACTACGGTCACAGATAACCCCAAACACAGTGGTAGCGGGTGACTTCAACACACCACTCTCATCAATTGACAGGTCATCCCAGGAAAAAATAAACAAAGAGGCATCTGGACTAAATGAGGTCATAGAAGGAATGGACCTAACAGATATATACAGGACATTTCATTCAAATGCTTCAGAATATACATTCTTTTCAGCAGCACATGGAACATTCTCTAAAATAGAACATATATTAAGACACAAAGCAAATCTTAACAAATGCAGGAAAATTGAAACAATTCCTTGCATTCTATCTGACCACAATGGAATCAAACTACAAATCAATAGCAAGAAAGACTATAGAGCATACATAAAATCATAGAAATTAAACAACACATTACCAAATAATGAACAGGTCAATGAAGAAATCAAGAGGGAAATAAAAAAAATGTATAGAGTCAAACAATAATGAGAACACAACATACCAAAATCTCTGGGACACAATGAAGGCAGTCCTAAGAGGTAATTTATAGCTTTAAGTACCTATATTAAGAAATTAGAAAGGTCACAAGTAAATGACCTAATGCTTCACCTTAAAGCCTTGGAAAAGAAGAAGAAGGCAAACACAAAATCAGCAGATGGGAAGAAATAATAAAGATTATGGCAGAAATTAATGAAATAGAAGCTAAAAACACAATCCAAAGAATCAATGAAACAAAGAGTTGGTTCTTTGAAAGGATAAACAAGATTGATAAACCCTTAGCAAATCTGACCAAAAGAAACAGAGAAGAGACACAAATTAATAAAATTAGAGATGAAAAAGGTAACATCAGAACAGATGCCAGAGAAATTCAAAAAATCATAGGGACATACTATAAAAGCATATACTCCACAAAGTATGAAAATCTGAAAGAAATGGATGTTTTCCTTGATTTATATGACCTACCTAAATTAAATCAAGATGAGATTAATAACTTACATAGACCTATAACAAGCATGGAGATCTGAACAGTTATCAAAAATCTCCCAACTAAAAAAAGCCCAGGACCAGATGGATACTGCTGAATTTTACCAGACCTTCAGGGAAGAGCTAACACCACTGCTTCTTAAGATTTTCCATAAAATAGAAAAAGGATTTCTACCAAACTGCTTCTATGAAGCCAGCATTACCCTAATATCAAAACCAGACAAAGATAGAACAAAAAAAATTACAGACCAATCTCCCTCATGAACATAGATGCAAAAATTCTCAACAAAATATTGGCAACAGAATACAAGAATATATAAGAAAGATCATTCACCCTGACCAAGTTGGTTTTATCCCAGAGATGCAGGGATGGTTCAATATATGCAAATCTATAATTGTAATACATTATATAAATGGATTTAATTATAAAAATCACATGATCATCTCATTAGATGCAGAGAAAGCATTTGACAAAATTCAACATCCCTTCATGATAAAAGTCCTATAGAAACTGGGAATAGAATGACCATATCTCAATATAATAAAGGCTATTTATGACAAGCCTACAGCCAATATATTACTAAATGGGGAAAAACTGGAAGCTTTTCCACTAAAATCAGGAACAAGACAAGAGTGTCCACTGTCCCCACTTTTATTTAATATAGTACTGGAAGTCTTAGCCATAGCAATAAGGCAAGAGACATGCATAAAAGGGATACAAATTGGAAAGGAAGAGGTCAAGTTATCATTATTTGCAGATGACATGATTCTATACATAAAGGACCCTAAAGACTCTACCAGCAATCTGTTAGAGCTGATAAACACCTACAGCCATGTAGCAGGATACAAAATAAATACACAGAAATCAGTAGCCTTCATATATGCTAACAACAAACACACAGAGGATGAAATCAGAGAATCACTCCCATTCACAATTGCATCAAAGAAAATAAAGTACCTTGGAATAAACCTAACCAAGGAAGTAAAGGATCTCTATAATGAAAACTTTAAAACACTCTAGTGAGAAATTGCAGAAGACACTAGGAAATGGAAAAACATCCCTTGTTCCTGGATTGCAAGAATCAGTATTGTGAAAATGGCAATCTTACCAAAAGCAATCTACACATTTAATGCAATCCCCATCAAAATTCCAACTGCATTCCTCATGGAAATAGAAAAAACAATCTGAAAAATGATTTGGAATCACAAAAAACCTCAAATATCTAAAAAAAATACTGAGCAACAAAAATAAGGCTGGTGGTATCACCATACCTGACTTTAATCTATACTAGTGAGCCATAGTAACAAAAACAGCATGGTACTGGCACAAAAGCCGACATGTAGATCAATGGAACAGAATAGAGGACCCAGATGTAAGTCCAGGTAGCTATAGCCACCTGTTATTTGATAAAAATGCCAAAAATACTCATTGGAGAAAAGACAGCCTCTTCAGCAAATGGTGTTGGGAAAACTGGATATGTATCTGTAGAAGGAAGAAAATAGATTCCTCTATCCATGCACAAGAATTAAGTCCAAATGGATTAAAGACCTTATCATCAGACTGGAAACTCTAAAACTGCTAGAGGAAAAAGTAGGGGAAACCCTTCAACATATTGGTCTTGGCAAAGACTTTCTGAATACAACCCCAATTGCTCAGGCAATAAAACCACAGATTAACCACTGGGACCTCATGAAATTAAAAAGATTTTGTACTGCAAAGGACACTGTGAATAAAGCAAAGAGGTAACCTACAGAATGGGAAAAAAATCTTCTCCAGCTATATATCTGATAGAGGATTAATATCTAGGATATACAAGGAACTCAAAAAGTTAAACGATAAGAAATCAAACAAGCCAATTAAAAAATGGGCTATGGAGCTAAATAGAGAGTCCTCAAAAGAAGAAATACAGATGGCGTATATGAATCTAAAAAATGTTCTACGTGCCTAGTCATCAGGGAAATGCAGATTAAAATTACATTGAGATTCCATCTCACTCCTGTCAGATTGGCTACCGTCATGAAAACAAATGATCATAAATGCTGGAGGGGATGTGGAAAAAGAGGAACCCTTCTACACTGTTGGTGGGAATGCAATCTGGTCCAGCCATTGTGGAAATCAGTGTGGAGGTTCCTAAAACAGCTAAAGATTGATCTACCATATGACCCAGCTATAGCACTTCTAGGCATATATCCTAAGGACTCATCTCATTTCCTTAGAAGTACATGCTCAACCATGTTTATTGCTGCTCAATTCATAATAGCTGGGAAATGAAACCAGCCTAGATGTCCCTCAACTGACGAGTGGATAACGAAGATATGGCACATTTATACAATGGAGTTTTACTCAGCGGTAAAGAAAAATGAAGTTATGAAATTTTCATTAAAATGGATGGATCTGGAAAGGATTATACTAAGTGAGGTAACCCAGGCCCAGAAAGCCAAGCACCACATGTTCTCTCTCATATGTGCATCCTAGCAACAGATGATTGGACTTCTGTGTGAGAAGGAAAAAATTCAGTAGCAGAGGCCAGTAAGTTAAAAAGGAGATATAATGGGAAGAGAAGGGAAGGGAGGAAGGTACTTAATAGATTGGTATTGTATATATGTAAGTAGAAGAATAGATCAACAGGGGTGAAAAGACCCAAAGTGAGGTCAGGGGAAGAGACTGAGTAAAGGAAAGGTGGAGGGAGGTCTAATCAAAATCTAAGAGGATATAAATAAATCATATGGAATCCTCTGGTTTTGGACAATGGAACACTCAGGAGCCATAGATTGTTGCTAGAAAATTTTCAATGCCAGGGTTGGGATACCTTCCAGTGAGTTGTTATCCAGGGAGGTCCCTGATGCCCCCAAAACATTATAGGTCATTCCCAAGGCCCTTAGTTTCTCACCAGGAATCAATGGTAAGACCCTATTGCTGAAGACTCCACATATATGGGCTGCAAGGCCACTGAGAAATCCTGCTGGAAGTGAGCTGATAACCTCCTCCAAGTAGACCAGCTGACAAAAATCTGGAAGAATCCATTCTACATGCAGCTCAATGGTAGAAAGAGATACCACCAGTGAACATACTCAACAGTGTGCACTGCAAGCCTTATAATTGGCCAGCCAGGCCAAATGAGCCAATGGGTGCAATAGTGGCATGTCTACCATGGTGGAAACCAACGGCCCTCCAGTTGGACTGGAGGCCCACTCCATGGGAGGGAATACATCCCTGATACTGAAAAGTGAAAACAGGGGTAGTCATGAGCCCTAGGGGTGTAATATCTGCTGATGTCTAGATGAGTGTGTATACTATGCTTATCAAACTGCCCAGTAAGCACTTCTCTTAACATTCATATCCTTATATTAATGCTACTCTCACTTTGGGTAGAGAATCTTCTCTTTTCAGATGGCAGTGACCTTGGGATGACTCAGAAGGTATCATGGTGCTGGAAAGAAGTGACTAGAGTAATGAGTAACATCTCTATCACACCTTCCAAGGCTCACGGTCTAATGTGGAAGAGGTGGCAGAAAGAATGTAAGAGCCAAAGGAAGGGTAGGACTCCTTACAACATGCTCCCTCCAGACATAAAATGGCCTGGATATCCATGACCTCACAGTGCCTGACACTACCTACACAAGACCATCATAAGAGGAGGAAAAGATCATGACATAAAAATAAAAGAGACTGATTGAGATGGGGAGGGGATGTGATGGAGAATGGACTTTCAAAGGAGGAAAGGGGGGAGGGAGGGTATTGCCAGGGGATATTTTTTGATAATCATGGAAAATGTTTTTAAAAATTGAGAAAAAATGAAATAAAATTAAATTAAATTAAAAAAAAAGAAGTGGCAACTAGTTCACAAAGCCTGTCCTCTTCTACTGAGATGGAAATTGGGTTGAGATTTAGAATCCCCTGCTCTGGTCTGGAGAAACAGCTCAGTAGTTAAGGTGCTTGCCTGCAAAGCCTAATGACTTGTGTTCAAGTCCCTAGGACCCATATAAGCCATATGCGCAAAGTGGCACATGCATCTGGAGTTCATTTGCTGTGGCTAGAGGTCCCACCATGCCCATTCATTCTCTTTCTCTTTCCCTCTTTCTCTCTCTCAAATAAATAAATAAAGAAATAAACCCCTGTCCCAATTATATGTCCTGTACTACATAAACTTTTGGATTGGCCATGTCCTGTACTGTATAGTCTTTTTCTTTTGAAAATATGTCATTTATTTATTTTTTAGAGAGAGAGAGAGAATTGGCACACTAGTGCCTCAGCCACTGTATTCACACTCCTAGTGGGCAAGTGTGACCTTGCGCTTGCCTCACCTTTGTGCTCCTGGATTACATGGGATCTGAAGAGTTGAAACTGGCTCCTTAAGCTTCGTAGGCAAACACCTTAACTGCTAAGCCATCTCTCCAGCCCTGTATAGACTTTTGCATTGATCATGTCCTGTACTGTATCGTCTTTGTGCTGGTTATGTACAACGCTATAGTTGTTGTTGTTGTTGTTTCAAGGCCATGATATGTATTTCAGCTTCTACCATGTGCTGTAAATTGTCCCGTGTTTCTTTTTATCTCCATAGCACGGTTGTAGGCATCTGTCTGCTAACTAACCATTTTCCTATTTCTGTAAGAGTTACCTACCTCATACTCAAAGTCTCTGGTATGAGGCCAGGGCTCTGTGCTCTGAGAATTTACAATAATGAGAGCAGTCATAGATAGGTATATAAGCTGTGAACTACCAAGATTCAGGGTCCAGGCTTTGGAAGAGATTCCCTGGGCCCATGCTGGCATGAAAATAAGCTTTCCTCCTGATTCTCCACTCAGTCTCTGGTGCCACTTCTGGTGCCTCAGTTTCCTGTAATACTACCAGCCTGAAGACTGATGTGATCATGCTTTTAAGGGATGAGCTCAATGTGAGTTTCCATGAACTAAGCTTCTGGGACAAAAGAGAGAGCTGCACCCCTGGTGACCCCCTGGCACTGTCACAGGATCTCTCATGAACCTTCATATTGGAGAAGAGGGTGGCTAATGAGATGTTGGCAAGGGCGAGAATATTTGTGGGTAAAGGGAACTGGATTTGGGGGTTGAATAAATGTTAGTGGTCATCAAAGATGAGTATTATCTGGACCAAGACCAATGATGAGTAAGCTGTCCATGCTCCTGTGAATAACCCTACACCGGTGCTCATGCAAGCAACCCTACTTAAACTCAGAGGGTCACAGAAATAAAAAGATATCAAAGTAGAAGTGAGAGTAATTGGGAAGAAGAATGGATTCAGCAGGAAGGATAAGAGACAGTAATAAGGATGAATATGATCAAAATATACTTCTATTAGCTTTTCAAAAATAGGTAGCTAGGGGCTAGAGAGATGGCTTAGCAGATAAGGAGCTTGACGGTGAAGCCTAAGGACACAGGTTCAATTCCCCAGTGCCCATGTAAGCCAGATGCACAACGTGGTGCATGAGAACTATTCTAATCTGAGAGAGGAGGTCCCCTACCTAGCATGGTGGCAGAGATTCTGACAAATCCATATCCAAACTCACAGGAGACTTGAGGTTCTGGCATGTGTCCATGTGTGCAAGTGTGTGTGTGTGTGTGTGTGTGTGTGTGTGTATTTATACATGTGCCTACATGAGCTCATGTGACGGTGTGGCTAGGTGAGCCAGCTCTATGCCCATGCCCAGCCTTCCCTCCCCTCATCAGCCTCCCTCCTCCATCCTGATCCACATACGCCACAAGCAAACATTGACCTCAATGTCAACCATCAGTGAGCATATTCAGGATATCCAGTGTGGTCAGCACGGAAGGTGGGAGAAGTGGCCTGAGTACTGGCTTGTGGTAATGACTAAACAATGCATGCATAAATCAAGTCCTCACAGAGTACACCTTAACTATTATACACAATAGTGATCAATTAGATGTATTTGAAATAAAGCAGGAAAAGTGGGAACCCCTTTGTGGCCCTCATTATTCCCCAGTCAGCTCTAAATAGCTTCTAAAGGCAGAGACCAGGTCCACATGGGCTGTGGGTAGGACCCACACAGGATGAAATATTCTGTCTTCAAAATACCCAAGATAAACCGGGTGTGGTGGCACATGCCTTCAATCCCAGCACTCGGGAAGCAGAGGTAGGAGGATTGCTGTGAGTTCAAGGCCACCTTGAGAATACATAGTGAAGTTCAGGTCAGCGTGGACTAGAAAGAGACCCTATCTAAAACAAACAAGCAAAAATGCCCAAGAGACCCCATGAACCTGACCTGGAGATAGGGCTCAGCCTGTAGTTGTGGGAACACAGTCCAAGCACAGGGGCGTCAGCTGGATCTGGGGAGGACTTTAGGGTCCACTGGACTCATCACATAAACGAAGTCGAGTAGCAGCCCTTGTTCATAAAATAAGCTAGGCAGCTGTGAAGGGTCTCCAGAAATAGCCAGAGTTCAGCTGAAGCCCTGGAAGCAGCCAAGGGACTAGAGTTGGATCTTCAGAAATTTCAGGGGGCTGTAGCTGACCCTCTGGAAACACTCCAGGGGCTGTAGCTGGGTCTTTGGAAATAGCCAGGGAGCTGTAGGTGTCTTCAGAGTCCACCAGGGGCTCTGGAAACAGATAGGAGATTGAAACTGGGTCTCTGGAGGTCATTGCCACATAGTGTCTCCAAGGATTGATTAATGTACAAGCCATCCCAACTTAGAACATCTTCTAGCTGCAGAACAGACACCTCCAGGCTCCCAACACTGCCAGGCTCCAGCGCTTGTCTCCAGAAGAAATGACTATCTGGCTTCCATACCAAGATGATTCCAGGAGAAGCCTCCCAAATGACTGCTTCAAGCTTTTCCAAGAGAGATTTCCTATGTCTTCAGGTAAAGGAGTCAGGTAGGCCCACGTGCTCAGCGTCTGGCCAGGGCTGTGTACATGCTGGACTCAGCTGTGGTCTCTTCCCCCTGGGGATACGGTAGTTGGGGACGCTTTCTGTGCAAGCACTCAGTGGTCTAGCTGACATATATCAGGTCCTGGGGACCCCGTGCAGCTGAGGTCTGAGGTAAAGAGACCCCATGTGAGTTAGGGTGGCCAAGGAGAGAGGTGAAACTATAGAAATGGAGGCTGCCTCTAAACAGGGCCCCATGCCCTGGAGTCATGTCATTCTGTGGTCCCCTTCCAATGGAATGAGGGTCAGTCTATATGACTAACAGGATACAGGGGAAGTGATGGCATGTCACTTTCCCAGGTGAGGACACACAAAAGGGTGCCTTCCTCTGTCTTGGGCCTTTCTCCTGGGGAGAGCCCCCCACTGTGGAGGGACTTCCTGCCTATGGCCACGGAAATATACCATATTGGAGATGCACCCATCAAGCCCATCAAGCCCACATATGATGTGACTTTTGGCTACTTCCTGCTCCCAGATTCCTGATCAAAGAAACTGAGGTCATGTTGCTAAGTGGCTAAATCTGGGACGTGTTGTTATGAACCATCAGATGACCGATATAAAAACCTACCAAGGGGCTGGAGAGATTGCTCAGTGGTTAAGGAGCTTGCCTGCAAAGCCTAGGGACTCAAGTTCAATTCCCTAGTACCCACGTAAAGCTAGATGCACAAGGTGGCACACGCATCTGGAGTTGTTTGCAGTGGCTACAGGCCCTGGCTTGCCCATTCATTCTCTCTCACTCTACCTGCCTCTTTCTCTCACTCTCTCTCAAATAAGTAAATAAATAATAAAATGCTTTTTAAAACCTACCAAGGTGTCCATCCCAGGAAACCTGTCTGCCTATTGCTACGTCTGGAGAAAAGACACCCAGCCAATTCTCTGGGATGACTATTAGAAGACAATGTGATCAGATTGCATCCTACCCCATGGAGAACCTCCTGGAATACTCCCAGATAGTCTTCCCCCACCCACTGCTTCCAAATGTATTGGGTCCCCACTTCCCTGTTCCTCATACCTGGTATCCTCTCTACACCATCAGTACCTGGACTGAGGCTGGGGGAAGAACAGATGAGAATTAGGGGCTGGCTGGAGGTAAAGGACTAGATGGCTGTCCTGGGGTCATTCCAGGGGCCTCACCTTTCCTGTGGCTTCTGTCGCTGACTGTTCCTTCTCAGAAACCCTGGGGATAGTCGAGAATCCAAGTTTAGGAGGGAGATCTTCTTTCCCACACCCCTAACTTCCCCCTAAAGCCAACCTCAACCCTGGGACCTACCTTGCTGTTTCTGAGGGAGCCAGAAGAGGGTAAGGAGGAGGAATCAAAGGAGGAAGGCCACTCGGAGCCTCATGAGAAGATAAAGGTTTTCTGTTTCCAACCCCGGTTTCGCTAGGGGAGATGGGAATTAGGTCATCGGTAACATGCATTTATTGGGCACCAACTGTATAGCACAAATATGCTGGATGGTTGCAAAGGAAGTACACCAGTGTGAAATTTCTTAAGTGCCAGGTAGCCTTGTGGCACGGGAATCATTATCACCATATACTCACTGGATCCTCAGTGCTAATCTTTTTGGTGTATTGGGAAATGAAACACTAACCACTGATTAGACTCTCACCAATGCCAAAGTCCGGAGTTTCCTCTTCCCCCCATCCCCCCAGCCACTCTCCAGGCTTCTGGTCTGATGACACTACCTCTCACTGACATTTCTATTATTGTCCATGGCATCCGTGGAGCTCCTGGCAAGGAGGAATCTAGAAGAGAGGCGGTCAGAGGCTCAGGACATACACAGTAGCTTACAGATCCTTCTCTTACCTGCCTAGTCCAGCCCAGGACCTTGGCACCTCTGTCTGTGAGGACAGAAATACCCTACTGCACAAGTCTCTCCTTTTGTTTCTTTTTTATTTCTTTATTTTTATTTTTTGGTTTTTCAAGGTAGGGTCTCACTCTTGCTCAGGCTGACCTGGAATTCATTGTGTAGTCTCAGGCTAGCCTCGAACTCACAGTGATCCTCCTCCCTCTGCCTCCTGAGTGCTGGGATTAAAAGCATGCACCCCCCCCCCACATGTACTACACAAGTCTCTCTTGATATTAAATCTAACTACAGTGGAATGAATGAAAAGTTGATCCGCAGCCACACTGGACACATTTCAAGAGCTCAGCAGCCACTCGTAGCTATTGACATCCACTGTGGCCTCACACATAAGAGTGCTCCCCTCACGTTGGAAGCCATGTTGGACAGCACTGCCCACTGTGCTCTTCAGAGCCTCATGGAGACCAGCAACTGGTAAGCAAAGGGGAGGACTCCCTCACCATTCCCCCTTTTGCTTCCAACCTGAGGGCCAGAATTTTCATCTCTGATTTCATCTGTTCTCTTAGTGGCTCCTCACAGTGATGCTGTGGCCTGCTGGAGGGCATCCAGCAGCACATGCGTGTCCCATCGTCGTTAACACACACGCTCCTCTGCCCGTGTACTTACAGTCCCTCCTTACAGGTGAGGGCACAGTGTGGACCCCACCGCCCCCTTCCTGGATGGCGCTCCTCCCTCCTCAGGAGCTCCATGTCACTGTGGCATTGGAGCCCTTTAAAGAGAGTCAGACAATTTCCTCAGACAATTCTTCCCCAGATTGTCTTCCCTCAACACCTTGCCCGCATCCAAGAGTCAAGACCCCACCTGCTTCTCTGCACCATTGCTGTCCATGTTTTCTCTGCATGGGACTTACTGCAACTTACCTTACACACGTCATATGCTTGCAAATGTCATACTTAGGATTACACACCACCTCTCATGCAAATCAGGTCAGATGACATTACTGCCAACTGGGAACCACCGTAAGATTGTCAGGGAGCTGAGAACTCTACGCCTTGGGGACCCTGTGCCTGCCACTGAATGATGGCTGCCTGCAGAGTCCAGAGCAGCAAAGTGTGCACAGGACTGCAGGCCAGGAGCTGCAGGCTGCACCCCACACCCGTGCGTGCAGGGTCTGTGCCACCTGAGCTGGTGTGAGTGACATCATGGTCACACAGTGACATGATGGACTACTAGGTCTCATGGCCATCTGGGAATAAATAACTAAATCAACAAGTACCATAAGGGTTACAGTTCAAGTATATAATCATATAGGTTTAGTGTATATGACAGGTCTCTGTGGAGGTTAAGCTCTGGTTGTCAACTTGATAGGATTTAGAGTCACCATGGGAGCAAATCTCCTGACATGTCTTTAGGGTTTTTTTGTTGTTGTTGTTGTTTGTTTCTTTGTTTGTTTTAGGTAGGGTCTCACTCAAGCTCAGGCTGACGTGGAATTCACTATGTAGTCTCAGGGTGGCCTTGAACTCATGGCGATCCTCCTACCTCTGCCTCCCGAGTGCTGGGACTAAAGGCATGAACCACCATGCCCGGCCTGTTAGGAATTTTAAAATATTTTTATTTTTATATTTGTCTATTTATTTATTTATTTATTTATTTGACAGAAAAGGAGGCAGAGAGAGAAAGAGAATGAGCATGCCAGGTCCTCCAGCCACTGCAAACGAACTCCAGATGTGCATGCTCCCTTGTGCATCTGGCTAACGTGGGTCCTGGGGAATCAAACCTGGGTCCTTTGCCTTTGCAGGCAAATGCCTTAACTGCTATGCCATCTCTCCAGGCCTGTTAGGGATTTATTTTTAAGATTAGGATCCTCCCTAACTGTGAGTGGTTCTGCTCCCCAGGCTGGGGTCCTGAGTTGAGTCACAAGGAGAGAGTTGGTGGAGCAGCAGCACGCCCCGCCCTTCCTGCCTCCTTCCTGCTGATGCGACTGACGTGACGCCGGCTCCTGCTCCTGCCCTGCTTCCCCGTCAAGATGGACTCTACCTTCCAGAACTGGAAGCTGAAAGAAACTCTTTCCTCCCCGATCTGCTTCTGGTTGGGTATTTTGTCACAGCAATGAGAAAATAACTCATACTGCATCTATATGCTAATTCAGGCAATATACAATATCTGTTAAGTTATAAATTGCAAACAGACCATATTTAACATGTGATAGCATATACTATATTCATGTGGGATACATTATATTTTCTATTGATTATGTTGTGTATTTCGTACATTATGTAAGTATATAAATCACTGTGGTTTAACTTTTAAATTTTACATTATATATGCTGAATTTAGGTAGGCTGGGTGGTGCAACAGGTAACACCTCAGACTGATAGTGTGTGTATGATTCATCCTAGTTCTTTTTCCCTATTCACATTCGCAAGGGTAGGACCATTTCTGTCCATTCATGATGCCTATAGAGCCTGCTGTATCTGTGTTCCTGGTGCAAGTGCACTCAAGGTGTGGAGTATTGGCCAACAAAATTAAAACCTAGATGGTAACCCAGGTCTTCCTAACTGAGAAATGCATCATTCTATGCCTCACCCCAATATCTCTGCACACCAACAGGGGCTCTGCTTCTTTAACTTCCCCCAACCTGAGACTTTGTCACCCATCCCACCCTCCTGGGCTCAAAGTTTATCCTCACAAAACCTTCTCTTTTCAGATGGCAGTGATGTTGGGATGACTCAGAAAGCATCATGGTGCTGAGAAGAAGTGACAGGAGTGCTCAGCACTGAAATATCTCAATCACACCTTCAATGGCTCAGGGTCCATTGTGGAAGAGGTGGTGGAAAGAATGTAAGAGCCAAAGAAAGGGTAGGACTCCTTACAACATGCTCCTCCGGACACAAAATGGCCTGGATGTCCATGACCTCACAGTGCCTGACACTACCTACACAACACCATCGTAATAGGAGGAAAAGATCATGACATCAAAATAAAAGAGAGACTAATTGAGACAGGGAGGGGATATGATGGAAAATGGAGTTTCAAAGGGGAAAGTGGGAAGAGGAAGGGAATAACCATGGGATATTGTTTACAATTATGGAAGTTATCAATAAATATATATATAAGTTTGTCCTCACAGATGTTATCAGAAGCCAGGTCAGAAGCTCAGACTGCTCACAGCTTGCTCCCCTCCCTCAAAGTTCATGGTCATAAAGCATGGGCAGTGAGGGGTGAATGCTGTGAGGCACAGCACAGATGGACACCCTGAGGGTCAGGGACAGAAGGAAGCTTCTCCGTGTCAAACAGCTCGACATACTGAGCAAGGAGGACTAGTCATTCCGCACAAGCCACACATCCTTGCCATGGCACCTTCCTCTCAGAGGTCCCTCAATCCTTGTCAGCACAGCTCCAAGAGACTGTCCCTCCCTCCCTCCCTTCCTCCATCCTGTCCATCCTTCTTTCCTTCCCACCTTGAGGTGGGTTTGGAAGATGGGTCAGCGGTTAAGATGCTTGCCTGAAGAACCTAATGACCTGAGTTCAGTTCCCCACTACCCACATAATGCCAGATGCACAAAGTAGTGCGTGCTTCTGGAGTTCATTTGCAGTGGCTAAAGACCCTAGCATGCCCATCCTCTCTCTCTCCCTACCCCTCTCTCTCTCACTCTCCATGCAAATAAATAAGTAAAAATAGCTTTAAAAAAAAAAAACATGACATAAAGGAGCCAGGCATGGTGGCACACACCTTTAATTCCACACTTGGGAGGCAGAGGTAGGAGAATTGCTGTAAGTTCAAGGCCACCCTGAGACTACATAGTGAATTCCAGGTCAGCCTGTGCTAGAGTGAGACCCTACCTCACGAAAGAGAGGGAGAGAGAGAGAGTTAAAATGTGTAGGGTGGAATGAGGGTTATTACAAAATAAAGGTCTTATGAATAAGCCACATGGAAACCTTCACTAGCTAGTCATATATATGTTTAAAAAGAGAGTCTGGGCAGAAAGTACCCTGTGGGGATGAATAATGCTGTACCCAGGAGCCATAGATTGTTAAAAGACAGTTTCAGTGTCAGTGTCAGTGTCAGCGAGTTGTTGGTCAGGAAGGCCCCTGATGTTTCCAAGCATTACAGGTGATCGCCAAGGCTCTCGGTTGTCCACCAGAACTAGATGCTAAGAGCCTTTTGCTGCACACTTCACGTGCTTGTGCTGCAGGTTGCAGAGAAATCAAGGTCAAGCTGAGCTGGAAGCCTCCTCCATGTTGACTATTTTCTAGCTGTCAGGATGCTGGAAAGGGCTATGGAGCCTGTTGGGAAAGGAAAGTTATCAACGATCTTAACCATCAGTGTACCCTGTAAGTTTTATGGCTGGACATCCAGTCAAATGTGCCAACTGGTGTGCTGATGGAATGCCTATTATGGGGGAAACTAACTGCTCTGTGATTGGATTTGGGGTCTGTTCCATGGGAGGGAATTCTTACCTGGTACTGAAAACCTAATCAAAACCCTATTCTCTAGGTAACTGTTTATATTATGTCCCACCAAACAGCTCTCTAAAGACTTATGTTGTGCCCATATATTAATGCTACACTCAGTTTTGGTTAGAGAAACTTCTCTTTTCAGATGACAGTGACCACTGGGAAGACCCAGAACTTACCAGTGTTGAGAAGAAATGACAGTGGAGTGTTCCACACTAAGTGACAGATCTCTATCACACCTTCCAGGGTTCAGGGACCATTGTGATATAGGTGGCAGAAAGAATGTAAGAACCACAGGAAGGGGAGGAATGTTTCACAGTACTGTCTTCTAGAAACAAAGAGGCCATGGTAGTCATGACCTCACAGTGGCTGATACTACCTACACAAGACCTGCATAATAGAAAAGAAAATTCTGACATTAAAATAGGAGACTAGCTAGAAAGAAAAGGTGATTCAGAGGGCTGGAGAGATGGCTTAGGACATTTGCCTAAGGACCCAAGTTCAATTCCCCAGTACTACATAAGCCAGATGCACAAGGTGGAGCATGCATCTGGAGACAAACCTGAGGTCACTGCTGAGCCTGGAGCAGGGGCCCGGCTGACATCTTCACTGGTTATCAGCAGCCTCAGTTTCTCGCTGCGGGTAGACCACCTGGAGTCCTTCAGATAGAGGCATTGATAATCCCCAGCAGTGCTGTCATTGATGAAGAACCTGGCCTCTGTCCCAGGAAGCACAGTGGTCTTAGTTTGGATCTCAGCACCTTCTTTCTCCAAGCGGAAAGCGTTAACCCCAACACGACTCTGACACATGATGGTCACAGGCCTCCCCTGGTGTATCAGGGTGCTTGGCTCAGCCAGGATGGAAGGGCTGGGTAGGTTCCCTGGGAAGGAGCAGAGCACGGATCTCAGTGTCCACAACAAGGAAGTCACCATAGTACGAAATTGATTTAGATGCACCACTCCACATTCTTAGTGCATTTAGGGTCAGTTGTTCAGCTGTGATTATAAAGAGGCTTCAGGATAATTCCAACTCTCCCTCTGTACATTGTGTATGGATTTGAAGTCTTGTCACTGTGGCTATTTTCCCTAAGTGTCAATAAGGACCCTGAGACAGGGCATGTCAGGGTGACCCCCAAAGTCTCAGAGCATCCTGGAGCCTGTTGAGGAGTCCACTAGTCCTGACCCATCACAGGGACCTGATAAACATCCTTCTGGGTTTCCTCTGCATTTTCCACCTTCATCCTGACATCCTTCCCATTTCCTGTCATTAAGGCTTTCAAATCCCATCGACTTCACATTGGCTGAAGGTGGGAGGAAGGGTGGAGTGAAGCCCTGTTATAGGAAGGTATTGTATGAAAGTCAGAAAAGTTATCATGGGGCTGGAGACATGGCTTAGCAGTTAAGCGCTTGCCTCTGAAGCCTAAGGACCCCAGTTCAAGGCTCAATTCCCCAGGACCCACGTTAGCCAGATGCACAAATGGGGCACATGTTCTGGAGTTCGTTTGCAGTGGCTGGAAGCCCTAGCACACCCATTCTCTCTCTCTCTCTCCCTCCCTCCCTCCTCCCTCTTTCTCTCTCTGTCTGTCACTGTCAAATAAATAAAAATAAACAAAAGATTTAAAAAAGAAAAGTTATTATGGGCAGGGAGCTGACAGAACATCTTACCTATCATTCCTTCATTCATTCATTTATCCATGTGTGTGTGTGTACACGTGCTGTATGAATGTGTGTGTGTGTGTGCAGCTGTGAGTACCATGTTCATGCATACAGAAACCAGAGAGACCATGAGAACATCTATCACTTTTCTGCTTTATTTCTTGGAGACAGAAATAAAGGACCAGGCGCTGCCCCTTTCAGTCAGTCTTGGTGATCAGTGGGCCTCGGCAGTTCTCCTGCCTCTGTCTACCAGCTCTGGGTAATAGCTGTGTGTGGCCATGCCTGGGTTTTTACATGGGTGCTAGGAATCAAACTCAGGTCCTCATGATGCATAGTTAGTGCATTTACCCACTGAGCCATCTCCCAGCCTCTCGTTCTTTCTTGTTAGTATTCACTTTATTTATTTATTTATTTATTTATTTATTTATTTATTTATTTGAGAGAAAGAGGGAGGGAGAGAGAGAGAGAGAGAATTGGCACACTAGGGCCTCCAGCCACTGCAAATGAACTGCAGATGCATGCGCCTCCTTGTGCATGTGGCTTACATGGGTCCTGGAGAGTCAAACAGGGATCCTTTGGCTTTGCAGGCAAAGGCCTTAACTGCTAAGCCATCTCTCCAGCCCCTCATTCTTTCTTTTTAAATGGGCATGCTAATTTCTAAGATTTGATCATTATTCATACATATATGTGTATGGATAGATATATAACCATCACAGTACAACTAAAAATTTAAATAGTGAAAATTTACGTAATATAACATGATGTTTTGACACAAGTATACATTGTAAAACTGACTTCATCATGGGGCTAAGGCGATAGTTTAGTGGTTAGGGTGCTTGCCTGAAAAGCCTAAGGACCCAAGTTTGATTTCCCCAGGACCCACATTAACCCAGATGCACAAAGTGTGGAATATGTCTGGAGATTGTTTGCAGTGGCTAGAGGCCCTGGTGTGCCCATTCTCTCCCTCTCTCTCTATCTTTCTCTGTCTGTCTTTCTCTCTCTTCCTCTCTGTTTTTTCTCTTTCTCTCTCATAAATAAAACTAAAATATTTTTTAAATGGCCACATTGAGCTACTCAACATAAGGATGGTTTCAATACTTATTTTTTATTAATTTTGTATTGACAACTTCTATACTTACAGACAACAAACAATGGTATTTCCCTCCCCTCCCCTGCTTTGCCCTTCATAACTCTGCTCTCTGTCATATCCCCTCCCTCTCTCCATTAGTCTCTCTTTTAATTTGATGTCATCATCTTTTCTCCTATTATGAGGGTCTTGTGTAGGTATTGCTAGGCACTGTGAGGTCTTGGATATTGAGGCCAATTTCTGTCCAGATAGTTGTATGTAAGGAGATCCTTTGGCTCTTACATTCTCTTTGCCACCTCTCCCTGCAATGGGCCCTGAGCCTTGGAGGGTGTGAGATGTTTCAGTGCTAGACACTCCTTTGCCCTTCTTCTCAGTATTATGTTGCCTTTTGGGTCACCAGTGGTCATCACTATCTGAAAAAATAAGCTTCTCTAACCAGAAGTGAGAGTATCATTAATATATATGAATATGAACATTAAGTGTAGTGCTTTCAGGGCAATTTGGTGAGAGTAACATATACATTTATCCAGACAACAGCAGGCTTTATACCCCTAAGGCTCATGACCTCCCCTACCATAGGCTTTTAAATAGGTTTTCAGTACCAGGCACGTATTCCCTCCCATAGAGCAGGCCTTCAGTCCAATTAGAGAGCAGTTGGTTTCCCCCAGAGCAGACATGCCACTATTGCACTCGTTCAGTCATTTGGCCTTTCTGGCCAAACTTGACGTTTCCACTGTCCACTCTTTTCACCACTGATGACTTGTCTCCCATAAGACTATATACAGTGCAGCTTTTTCCAGCTTTCAGTTGGCTGGGCTACAGGGAGAATATTTTCTGCTCAGCAACAACTTGAGTTCTCAATGACATTGTCGCTCAGGCATGTGAATTCTTCAGCAACAGGGGCTTACCATATCTTTCTCACTGGAACCAAGGGCCTTGGCAATAGCCTATAATGCTTTGGAGGCAACAGGGAACTCCCTAGCCAACAACTCACTGGAAGGGTTACAAATCGGCTCTCTACACACCTTAGGGCTGGACTCAAAATCTGTCCTCAGTGATACACATCTTCCAGCATGCTGCTGGACACTCAAGTTGCAAGCTCAATCTTAATAAAAAATACATCAGGCTATGAGGGAAATACATCTACGTCCAAACCACCACACCTTCTAAGATCCCTCCTCCCTCTTGTGCCCATCCACCTCAGTATTCTCATTTCCACTTCCATGTACATATGCACCACTGACCTCTGCTTCCTTAAATACACACACACACACACACACACACACACACACAGCGAGAGAGACACACAGAGAGAGAGAGAGAGAGAGAGATCTGCATAGGAGAAAAACCAGGCAATATCTGTCTTTGTGGAATCTGGACTAACTCACTTAATAAAATAATTTTCAAATCCATCCATGTTCCTGAAAATTTCATAATTCCATTTTTCTTTACACCTGAATAAAATTCCATGGTGTATATGGACTACATTTTCATTATACATTCATTTATCAATAAGCATCTAGTTGCTATAGTAAACAGAAGAGCAATAAACATAGATGTGAAAATATCTTTATGGTATGAAATAGAGTTCCTTAGTGTATATGTCGAGGAGTGGTATTGCTGGGTCATGTGGTAATCCTTGTTTTAGTTTTTTGAGAAACATCTGTACTGATTTCCATAGTGTCTGTACCAGTTTATACTGCCACCAACAGTGAAAAAGGGCTCTTTTTTCTCCACAACCAATTTTTTTTTTTTTTTTTTTTTTGAGGGTCGCATTGTAGCTCAGGCTGAAGTGGAATTCACTATGGAGTCTCAGGGTGGCCTCGAACTCACAGTGATCCTCCTACCTCTGCTAAAGGCCACCATGCCCACCTTTGTTTTATTTTTTATATTACAATTTTATATGGAGTGAGATGGAATCTGAAAGTAGTTTCACTTTGCCATTTCTCTGATGAGTAAGAATAGCAATCACTTTTTAAAAGGTATTTATATCCCCTGTGCATTTCTTCTTTTGAGAACTCTTTTTCAGTTCGCTGGTCCATTTATTAATTTGCAGTTTCAGATTTTTGATATGTAATATTTTCAATCATTTATATATTACAGTCACTCTACTGACAGTTTGCTATGCAGAAGCTCTCAAATTTCATGAAATCCCATTAGTCAATTCTTGTGACTATTTCCTGCGCTATTTTTTCTTTTTTTATCCATTCAGAAGGTTCTTACCTATGCCTGGATCTGAAAGCATATCCTCTGTGTTTTCTCCTAGCAGTTTTAGTGTTTCATTTTAGATTAAACTGATCCATTTTGAATTTTTTTTAATGTGCTGAGTAAGGTACATGGAGCTAATCTCACTTCTGCATATATGAACTAAGTTTTGTCAGCACCATTTTTTGAATAGGATATCTTTCTTCCCCCCAGTCTATGTTTTGACACCTTGTCAAAAATTAGGTGGCCATAGCTGTGTGGGTGTATCTTTCAGTCTTCTGTGATCCATTGGCCTACATGTTTGTCTTGTGACCAGACCAATCTCTTTGTCACTAGGACTCCATGGTGCAGCTTGAGGTAGGAACTGTATAGTTCTACCTGACTCTGCTTAGGATTGCTTTAGATAACTGTGGCCCTTTGCATTTGCATATGAGTTTCAGAATTGCTTCTCTAGTTCTTATGTGTTGAAATGTTTTTGCTGTGCTTTTTCTTATGTTAGATTGATTCTTTTATTCCAGTATTTTCGTTCGGTTCTTTTTTCCATGCCTCAACTCTCTTGCTGACTTCCCCCCCTCCCCTGCATGTTTTGCAATATCTGTAACTTGGCTGTTTATTCATTTCATTGATGTTGATAGTTTTCTCATTTCGGTCCTAAATTTCTTCAGTTCATTTAGGTGCTTATGTAAGTCCACTATATGGTCATTGCTACTTTTTAAAATTTATTTTTATTTATTTATTTATTAGGGAGGGGGAGAGAGAGAGAGAGAGAGAGAGAGAGAGGGAGACAGACAGACAGACAGACAGACAGAGAATGGGCATACAAGGGCCTCTAGCTACTGCAAACAAACTCCAGACACATGCACCACCATGGACATCTGGCTTTCTTGGGATATGGGGAATCAAACTGAGATCCTTAGGTTTTGTAGGCATATGCCTTAACTGCTAAGCCATCTCTCCAGCCCTTTGTAAAAATTTATTTTTATTTTTATTTTTTGCTACTTTTTAAATGTAAGGCTGTAAAATTTTTCTCTGACATTTCAGCTGTCTTTGGTTTCCTTTATTGGAGAGTTGTGAAGTTGTGGAAGTATCCGGCTGGGTTGTTGTCTCATATTGTTTGTGTTTTTCTAACATTTTAATATATTTATTTGAGAGGCAGAGACATACGGTGGGAATGTGAACATGCCAGGGCCTCTTGCTTGCTGCAAACGAACTCCAGATGCATCTTTGTTTTGTGTGTCAGCCCTTACCTGCTGAGCCATCTCCCCAGCCCTTCCATGTGTCTTTGTGGTATTCTGCACATTGGTGTCGAGATGGTTGTGTGCTGCATTTTCAATTTCCCCTATTTTTTTTTTTTTTTTTGTCTGTTTTATTGGGTATGAATTCTCCAGGAGTTGGTTCCTGTTCCTACTTAGGAACCAAAGAACTGGAGCTCTTCCTACTGATTTACCAGCACTACTGACGCTGACTCAGAGTGGGGGACACTTGTGCCCCTCATTAGCCACAGATAAGGCCCACATACAGCAGCAGTATGATTCTGGGGGTGGGGGAATCTGGTCTACAGATTTTGTAGTTTTGAGAGAGTGAGAGAGCGAGTGAGTGAGTGAGAGAGACAGAGGGACCTCGTCCACCAGGGCCTCAGCAACTGCAATCGAATGCCAGACATTTCCACCACCTAGTGGGCATGTGTGACCTTGCACTTGCCTCACCTTCATGAGTCTGGCTTACATGGGATCTGGAGAGTCAAACATGGGTCCTTAGACTTCATAGGCAAGTGCCCTAACTGCTAAGACATCTTGCCAACCTCATCTATAGATTTCTTTTTGATGGTGCTTATTCTGGCTCAGAAATCACTAGCATAGGCTGGCTTTGAACTCATAATGGCCCTTCTGCTTCACCTTCCACAGATGGGGATTACTGGTATGAGCTACCATTTCCAGCATGAATTTGATAACTCTGTTTTTCTTTTCCTATTCTTTTTTTTTTTTGGTTTATTTTTTACTTATTTATTTATTTATTTATTTATTTTTTTGAGGTAAGGTTTCACTCTAGTCCATGCTTACCTGGAGTTTACTGTGTAGTCTCAGGGTGTCCTGGAACTCATGGTGATCCTCCTATTTCTGCCTCCCATGTATTGGGATTAAAGTTGTGAGCCACCACGTCCAGCCTTTTCCTGTTTTTTTTTTTTTTTTTTTTTTTTTTTTTTTTTTTTTTTTTTGAGGTAAAGTCTCACTCCAGCAAAGGCTGACCTGGAACTCACTTTGTAGTCCCAGGCTGGCCTTGAACTCACAGCAATCCACCTACCTCGGCCTCCTAAATGCTGAGATTAAAGGTGTGCACAATCATGCCCAGTTAAATTTGGTAACTTTTTGTAACCCATATGAGTGAAATCATTCAGCACTCAGTAAATGTTCTTTTGGGTGTTGTTTCACTTAAATGTTGCCATCAAGGTGAACCTATGTTTTCACACATGACATCATTACTTCTAATTTCCAGGGTGAATAGTCCTGCAGTGTGGGTATGTGCCACATTTTCTTCACCTATTCAAGAGATTCAAGAGATGTTTGGACTATTTCCACACCTTATCTGTTGTGAATAATCTTGCAATGACCATGGGAGTGCTGGCATCTCTTTGGCATCCTTACTTCATCTTTACAGACATACCCAGAAGTGGTGGATCAGAAGGGAGTCCTATTTTTATGAGAGAAAGAGTGAGTGAGAATTGGCATGCCAAGGCCTCTAACCACTGCAATCAAACTCCAGATGTGTGAACAACCTTGTGCACGTGCATCACCTTGTGCACCTGGCTTATGTGGGTCTGGGGAGCCAAACCTGGGTTCTCAGTCTTTGCAGGCAAGTGCCTTAATCGCTAGCCATCTCTCCAGCCTGACAGTCCTATTTTTAACACTTGTGAAGTCTCCATGCCTTTTCTCCATGTGCCTCACTCAAAGAGAGGGGTTTTTTCTATTCTCCTTTCTACCCTTTCCACTAGGCCTTGGTTTCTGAACAAGTTTCTGACCCTATGTTCAGGTGCAGGTTTCCTAGTAACTACCGAGGCTCCGGGTCCCTATTGACAGCATGAAAAGACCCAATTTCTCCACACTTTTTGCACCATTTCTTGTCTTTTAAGAAATATTAGGTGTAGTAGCATATTTTTAGTGTATCAAGTAGCTGGTTGGAATTTTTAACAAAGATCACAAATCAGACATTTTGTTGATTTTTCAGTTCTGATTTTATACATGAAGAAATGTGTTTTTAACTGTTGTAATGTCTTGCCCAAGAATAGATGGTCATAACTTTGTGGAGCTGGGACTAACATGCAAGTCTGTTTGTTGCAAAATCTTATTCTGCCCCATCCCTCAGGTGTAAAACAAGGTGAGCCCATCAAGGATGGGCACCTGAGCACATGGGTATGAAATGTTGTTTGTGGTTGTTTGTTTTGGAAGCAGAGCCCCTCCTCTGAGTCACTACTGCTAAGACTAGGAAGGAGAGGAGAAAAGATCTTCCTCTTTGTGTGGGCACCTGTGGTAGAAACCTCGAGATAAGCCCCAATCAGCTCACATCCTGTCCCTGGTGTCTGTTGCAGGGCTTCCACTCCAGTCCTGGTCAGCTAGCTGTGTCTTGGGCCATGTCCCCTCGTCCTGCCGCATTGTTGGTCCTCGGTGAGTTATGGATGACCTCAAGGCACTGGGGAGGTGATCTGGGACAGAGATCAATTCAGTACTAGGTCCTGGCTGCTGCCCAGGACATTCTTAGCCCCTCCATTTGCACAGACACTGGAGTCCTTCCATGTGGATTCTGTGCTGGGAACCAGGATGGGGCACGAGAGCAAGTTTCCCCTTAAGAAGTACTGAGGAGAACCCCTTGGAGATGGGAGATGATTTGGGGACATCTTTACATTTTACTGGCGCTGATAATTAAACCCAGAGCCTCATGCATGCATGCTAGGCAAGCTTTCTACCACCCAGCTATACCCCTGGCTCTCTTTTTATTTGGAGGCAGGGTCGCATGAAGTTGCCTAGGCTAACTTTGAACTCACTTTATAACCCAGGCAGGACTTGTACTTTCAGTCCTCCTCAGTAGCTGGGATTACAGCCCTGTGCCACCATGCCTGGCTTAGGGACTTTTCAAAGTGACTTCAGAACAACAAGAACGATTATACTCAGATGTTATGGTGTAGATGGGTTGCCTTGGTAATCATGGGAGGTTGAATGTTCCCACTGCCACCAAGTCCTTCCTAGATTCTGCTCTCTAAGGAAACCATGTGGATGTTGTTCTCACCGGGGCTTCTCTTCCAGCACTGTGCCTGGGACAGATGGTTCACATGAAGGAGGGTGAGTCATATCATTCTGTTTACCTCTGTATCCATGAGCACCTTTGTACAGGAGCATATGCACCTTGGATGCTGGGAGGGGGACCATTGAATACGCCCCCTAATCCTAGCCTTCTTATATGTGTAGCATTCAGCCTGTTCTCTTCCCATTATCCACCTGTTATCCTTTTGTATTCTCTTTTGTTTTTTTGAGGTAGGGTTTTACTCTAGTCCAGGATGACCTGAAACTATGTAGTCTCAGAGTGGCCTTTGACTCATGGCGATCCTCCTACCTCTGCCTTCCAAGTGCTGAGATTATACGCGTGTGCCACCATACCCGGCTCCTTTTGTATTATTTTCACATGCATGTCAGTATGCATGTTTGCATGTGTGTGTGTGTTTGTGTGTGTGTGTGCACATGTGGAAGCCATAGGTTGATATCAGTTGTCCTCAGTCACTCTCCACCTTATGTTTTACATTAATGTTTTTATTACCAGAAAAATAGTTTACAGTACCCATTACTTTCCTTATTATACTAGTGATATACATTCATGAATCAAACACAAATAATAGAAGTTAGCTAGAAAAGTATATAAGAAAAATTATCTATGCTATTATTACCAGTACATATGAAGCCATGCTTAACATGTTTAAGAGGCAGAGCATACATTTATAGTCTATAGTATATTTATATTAGTTTTCTACTAAGAAGTCTTACTAGGGAAACCAGTAGAACTAATTTTGAAAATTTTATTATCTATTATAACAGGTTATACTCTTTTATTCCTCTTGACCTTGCTTCTGTTTTGTGGGGCCCTCCTCAGAGGGGTTATGAGATTCACTGTGAGGTCACGAAGGTCTCAGTCAGTCTCAGTGGAGTAGTGAGGGGGACCATTCCTTAGGGTATTTCTATCACTCTGCGGCTCTTACAATCTTTCTGCCTCCTGCTTGTAATGTTCCCTGAGTCACAGCAGGCCTGTTGTCAGTCCGATTTAGTGTTAAGTTCTTTGTGGCCTCTGGATTTCCGCTTTGATAGGTCCTGCTTGATTACCGTGTCTGCCACCATCACCCTAGAGCTGGTTGTCAGGCTAGCAGTAAGAGCAGGGTCCCTGGTACAGCTTCCATTGCAAGTTCTCCTGGGCCCTAATGGATGTGGAAGAGGTGGCCAGTCTCGTGTCCACTTTATTTTTTTATCCATTTGCTTATTTGAGAGATAAATAGAGAGACCCAGAGATGCCGATAAAAACAAAGAATGGGCAAACCAGGTCCTCCAGCCACTGCAAACGAACTCCAGTTGCATGCACCACCTTGTGCATCTGGCTTACATGGGACCTGAAGAGTTGAACATGGCTCCTTAGGCTTCACAGGCAAGTGCCTTAACCACTAAGAAATCTCACTAGTCCCCCCCCCTTTGTTATTTGTTTTTGGTTTTTTGAGATAGGTACTTGTTGTAGCCCAGGCTTACCTGGAAGCTACTATGGAATCTCAGGGTGGCCTTGAACTCATGGCGATCCTCCTACCTCTGCCTACCGAGTGCTGGGATTAAAGGTGTGTGCTACCATGCCCTGCTCTCCCACCTTATTTTTTAAAAGTGTTTGTTTATTTATTTATTTATTTATTTGACAGAGAGAGAGAGAGAGAGAGAGAGAGAGAGAGAGAGAATGGGTGTGCCAGGGCCTCCAGCCACTGCAAATGAACTCCAGACGCATGTGCCCCCTTGTGCATCTGGCTAACACCTCACCTTATTTTTGAAACAGTATCTTTCACTGAACCTGGAACTCATTCATCTTGGTAGACTGTCTAGCCAGCCCTCCATGAGGATCCTACTGTGTCTGTCTCCCTAGAACTGATATTAAAGGCACATGCCTCTATACTGGCTTGTATATGAGTTTTGGGGATACAAACTGGGGCCCTCGTGTTTGCTTGACAAGCACTTTACTAATTGAGACATCTTCCCAGCCCTTTAAAAACAATTTCTGGCTTTCTCGCTTTCTTATAAATAAATAAACAAACAAATAAATAAAAATAAGGACTGGAGAGATGATTTAGCGGTTAAGGTGCTTGCCTGTGAAGCTTAAGAACCCAGGTTTGATTCCCCAGTACCCACATAAGCACATGGTGGTACATGTGTCTGGAGTTTATTTGCAATGTAGAGACCCTGACATGCTCATCCTGTCTTTCTCTCTCTCTCTCTCATAAATGAATGAAAAAATAAATAATAACATAAAAAATAAAAATTGTTCTTGGTGTGTGTATGGCTGATGGCTGTTTGCATGTGTGTGTGGGTAGTTGGACACATCCACACAGGTGTATGGAGGCCAGAGGTTGACATCAGGTGTCTTCCTCAGTTGCTCTCTACCATCCATGTATCTATCTATCTATCTATCTATCTATCTATCTATCCGTCGAGAGTGACAGAAAGATAGGATCTCTCACTGAAACTAGAGTTTACCAATTAGGTTAGAATAGTTAGCCAGTGAACCGTAGAGATCTGCCCATCTCTGGTGGCAATAAAGATATATCCCATCATGCCCAGCATTTGACATGAGTCCTGAAGATCTGTACAGAAACATTACTGACTGAGTCATCTGCCCAGCCCCTGAAGGATTTTTTTTTTTGAGGCAAGCCCAGCAGACTGCCCTTTTATGTTATTTTTTAATCATATTTAAAAAAAATTGTATCTTTTTTATTTATTTGAGAGCTACAGACAGAGAGAGACAGAGGCAGAGAGAGAGAGAGAGAGAGAGAGAGAGAGAGAGAGAGAGAGAATGGGTGTGCCAGGGTCTCCAGCCACTGCAAACGAGTTCCAGATGCATGTGACCCCTTGTGCATCTGGCTTACATGGGTCCTGGGGAATGGAGCCTTGAACCAGGGTCCTTAGTCTTCACAGGCAAGTGCTTAACCACTAGGCCATCTCTCTAGCCCCAGACTGCCCTTTTGAAATGTATGTGTGTTTGTGTGAGAGAGATAGAGAAAATTGGTATGCCAGGGCCTCCAGGTACTGCAATAGAACTCCAGACATGTGCGGCCCCTTGTGTGCATGTGTGACCTTGTGCGCTTGCGTTATTGTGCATCTGGCTTAGGAGGGACCTGGAGAGTCAAACATGAGTCCTTAGGCTTGCAGGCAAGTGCCTTAATCACTGTACGGTGAACATAGGTCAAAACATCAGCCTGTGATTCTTCCAATCCTGGCTAGAGAATCTGCTTTTGCGGATGGCAATGAATACTGGAGAGACCCAAGACTCATCAGAATAACAAGAAAAGAAAGCTGAAGGCCTAGCACAAGATGAGCCATCTCTATCACAGTTGTCAGGGCCCAGGAGATGTACAGGAAGTGGAGGATGAAGTGTGAGAGGGCTAAGCCATCTCTCCAATCCCTTAACATGTTCTTCTAATTATTAAAAATATTTATTTATTTATGACAGAGTGAGAAAGACAGATAGAATGGGGGCACTAGGGCCTCTAGCCACTGCAAAGAAACTCCAGACCCATGTACCACCTCATGCATCTGTCTTTACATAAATACTGGGGGAAATTAGACCTGGGTCCTTAACCGCTGGGCCATCTCTCCAGTCCCTAAGATGTTTTTAATTGACAGTAATTGTATTTGTGAGATACAACATGAAGTTATTCTTTGAGAACTTTAGTGTATGTACAAAGTGCATATTGGTCATATTCCTATTGGGTTATACTCTTATCCCCCTTCTCCCCATCCCTATTCCCCCGAGGAGCCTGCTCAGTGGGGTTGTCGGTATTCACTGTGGGGTCATGAATGCACCAGTCAGTCTCTGTGGGGGCTGCAATGCCTCAGAATACACCTTTCCACCCTGTGGCTCTTACATTTTTTTCTGCCCCACTTCCTCTTTGGCAATGTTTCCTGAGCCTTTGAGGGCATGTGACAAGGCTCCCTTAGTGTTGAGCTCCCAGCAGGCTCTGATGTTCTGCTTTGATGAGGTTTGGGCCTCCCCAGTGTCTATTGCCATCTCCCTGGAGGAGGCTGTCAGGCGGCGTGAAAACAGCCCTCTCACACTTGATCCTCCACTTCCTGTACGTCTCCTGGGCCCTGACAACTGTGATAGAGATGGCTCATCTTGTGCTAGGCCGTCAGCTTTCTTTTCCTGTCATTCTGATGAGTCTTGGGTCTCTCCAGTATTCGTTTCCTTCACAAAAAAGCAGATTCTCTAGCCAGGAGTGGAAGAAGCACAGACTGATGTTTGTTTTTTTTTTTTAATTTTTTTTGTTTATTTTTTATTCATTTATTTGAAAGTGACAGACAGAGAAAGAGGCAGAGAGAGAGAGAGAGAGAGAGAGAGAGAGAGGGAGAGAGAGAGAACGGGTGCTCCAGGGCCTCTGGCCACTGCAAACAAACACCAGATGCATGTGCCCCCATGTGCATCTAGCTAACGTGGGTCCTGGAGAATCGAGCCTCGAACCAGGGTCCTTAGGCTTCACAAGCAAGCTCTTAACTGCTAAGCCATCTCTCCAGCCCTGATGTTTTGACATGTGTTCACTGTACAGTGATTAAATTAGGTGAAGTAACATGTCCACCCCCTCTCACACTCATTGTGTTTTTGGGGTGAGAGCATTACATATATACCCTCTTACACAGTAGAAACTGAAGATCGCTTGTCATTGTGGCGCACAGTAGAACTCAGCATTTTCCTGCTCCCCATCTACCCTCTTCCCCCAGATCCTGGTAAGCATTTTCTACTCTCAACTACCAGGATATTAACATTATTTTTTTGTTTGTTTTGTTTTGAGGTGGAGTCTTACTATAGCCCAGGGTGACCTGGAATTCACTATGTAGTCATAGGATGGCATTGAATTTATGTGAGTGAGGGAGAAAAAGAGAGAGAGAGAATGGCCACAATAGGGCCTTTAGCCATTGCAAACAAACTCTGATGCATATGCCCCTTGTGTGCATGTGCGACATTGTGCACTTGCATCACTGTGCATCTGGCTTACGTGGGACCTGGAAATTTGAAGAGCAGTTCTTAGCAGCATTTGTTCATCTGTGCCTGACTGATTTCATTTAACAAAACGTCTTCCAGATTCATCAAAGTGGCCACCAATGGCAGAATTTCCTTTCTTAGGGATGAGTAGTCCTTTAATGTGAACATTCATGTGAATTGCTTCTATCTCTTACCTAATGTGAATCATACTATAAATGTGGGGGTGCCAAGCGTGCTTGGACATATCTGCAGACACAATGCACATCCAATACAGCAAAGGCTGTGTCCGTGAGATTTCTCCCCACAAGCTCAGACCTCCATTATCATCCCCTTAGCAGGGCCTGAGGCTGAGGTAGGAGGATCATTGTCAGTTTGATGCCACCATGAGACTACATAGTGAATGCCAGGTCAGCCTGAGCTGCAGTGAGACCCTGCTTCAAAAAAAAAAAAAAAAAAAAAAAAATCACCTCTCTTAGGACTACGGGGAAAAAAAAAAAAAAAAAGAGCCAGGCATTGTGGTGCAAGTCTTTAATCCCAGCACTCAGGAGGCAGAGGTAGGAGGATTACTGTGATTTCAAGGCCACCTTGAGACAACATAGTGAATGCCAGGTCAGCCTGGGTTAGAGTGAGACCCTAGCTCAAAAAAAAAAAAAAAAAAATCACATCTCTTACTAAAACTTATCAAAGCAGAGAATCAGAGGCTGATAAGAGCTCAGCACTAAAGTAGGCTTATACCATGCCCTCCAAGTCTCAGAGAACATTGTGCAAGAGGGGAGGAAAAAATGCAAGAGCCATAGGGTGAGTGAGACTGACTGGTGCATTGATAGCCCCTCAGTGAATAGAGATAACCCCACTGAGGGGAACCCTAAGTGCAATGGGGCAGGTGAGAAGGGATATAAGAGTGTAACCTGATGGGAATATGACCAATATGCAAGATGTACATGCAATAAAGTTTGCAATAAAAAACACTTCTCGCCGGGTGTGGTGATGCACGCTTTTAATCCCAGCACTTGGGAGGCAGAGGTAGGAGGATCACTGTAAGTTCGAGGCTACCCTGACACTATATAGTGAATTCCAGGTCAGCTTGGGCTAGAGGGAGACCCTACCTTGAAAAAACTAAAAACAAACAAAAAAACTTCTCAGGCTGGAGAGACGGCTTAGCAGTTAAGTAGCTTAAGTAGCTTGCCTGTGAAGCCTAAGAATGCATGTTCGAATCTCCACATTCCCAGTAGCCAGACGCACAGTGTTACAGCACACAATGTTGCACATGTGCCACAAGGGGGCGCATGAGTCTGGAGTTCATTCACAGTATCCCCTACCATGCCCATTCTCTGTCTCTTTCCCTTTCTCTGTCCCTCACTCAGAAAAAAGAAAACTCTTCTCTAGGTAATTTTCAAGAGTATGTTTCTTTGGATTTCTTATACTCACCGTACCCTGCAATAGATCTCTCAAATACTCCTCTTTGTCTAGCTGAAGTTTTGTATTTTCTGACCAATATTTTCATGCTGGCTTTTGCACATTTGATGCCCTGTGCCTCTGGCTGTCAGCAGAAGGGATTTGCACTTGTTTTTCAAGCCTTAGTGAGAGTATCTCTTCCCCTAACTTCCCAGGAGGGGCAGCTCTTCTCCTGTCTGTCCCCTAGGTCCCCAAATTCACCCCAAGCACACAGTCCAAAGCTGTGAGCATAAACACTTAGTCAAATATCTGTCCACCCAGACCTTAGTTTCAAAGGACAGATGTTGTGCTTGTGTTTCTCGTATGTGTGGAATTATAGGCTCAAGGAAGGTATTTCTACAGTATGAATAAGGAATTAAAACATGGTTGAAGGAATGGAAGAATAAAAGAGAAGGGATTGGCCAAAGGATACAAAATGTCATTCACACATGAATGAGTTACAGAGGGAAATTGGTTATTGATCATGTACCTGTAAGCTTAAAAGTCGCTAAAGAGGACAGACATTATATGTTATTTTAATCCATATAAAAATAAGTTTTGGAGTTCAGGGTAAGATGGCAGCATAGAGCCATGCCAAACCAGCCTAGGGAGGGATTTAAGCAAAACCCAGACAAAATACACTCTGCTTCTGAAAAGTGAAGGAGTATAGGTTATTCTTAGACACAGTGAAGAATCTGGAGAGATCAAGATCCACCAGAAAGGAGGAAAACAACCAGAGTCCCACTGAGGCACTGTGGCCCAATCTGCGTGATCCACGCACGAGCCCAGGACCACCCAAAAGGTGTGCCAAGAGGTGGCAGCAGCAGAGACCAAACTAGGGGATTTTTCTACTTCATCAGCCTCCTTGTAAAGTTAGGAAATCTGAAGGAAAGACAGCTGAGATCAACCAAACAGCTATTGAAAGGGATACAGGTGGAACCGTGTGAGCAACTCCTGAAGTCTGAACTCTCCCATCCGGCACCATCAGAACCGTGAACCTCTGGCATTCAGTCCCCAGGGGCAGCGCAGCCTGCACAGCTGATCAGAGCTCCAGCTCCACAGCAGGACACAGAGGGATTGAGGTGGGCACTCAGCGCTGGTGAGATTGCAAGCCACCCCAAAACGTAACAAGGCCAAGTGACAGAAATCACTGCAAGGGCTAATCTCTCTTTCCTTGTCAGGGCAGGTTATGGGGTATATATTCTTGGTTGGCTTTACCATTTTCAAATAACCTGTATTTGGGGGTTGAATCTTTTTGCCTTTGATGCTTTCATAGTTATATGACCTTTGTTTTTTGCTTCTATCATTATTGGGGGCAGGGTCTGATCCAGATCCAGGTAGACCTGGAACCCAACTCAGAATAGAAATCTCTACCTCCCAGCTGAAAAGATTAAGGGTGTAGAACAACACACACCCTTAGGGATTTTGGCTTTATAAGACTATCTATTTGTTTTAATTCCCATAATTGCATACTTTGTCCTGGTTTTTATGGATTATGTATGTTGCTCAGTTGAAGCTTAAATTTTTCCAGTAAATTGTTCCACACAGTCTATTAGAATACTTGTTAGCAAGCAAAATTCAACACCTATGATTACTTCTGCAGCTGGATTGGGGTACAAGAGCTACACCTAGCACCTTGAAGTCATATTCTAAGAGTATACAGAGGTGGCTTGCCATGTCTCAGAACACTACAGATAAGTAGAAAATCCAAGCATCAAATCAATTCTGGATGCAAAAGTAGCTACAATATAGTACAAGAAACTCAAAGAACCAAGACATTGTAGTCCCACCAAAAACTATAAATCCATCAGAAATGATCACCAATGAGAGTGTTTTAGATGAAATGCCTGACAAAGATTTAAAGAAAATGATGGTATCTATGCTCAAGGAAACCAGAGAAGAAATGAAGGGAGTCAAAGAAGAAAAGAAAGGAATTAAAGAAGAAAACAAACTTCTGAAAGAGAACATAGGAAACCAGCTTAATCAAATAAGGAGGTCATTACAAGACATGAGTAAGGAAATAGAAATATGGAAGAGAATCCAAGCTGAAATCTTGGCTGTGAAGAATACAGTCAGTGAATTAAAAAACTCTGTGAAATTGTCGCCAGTAGAATGGATGAAGGAGAGAACAGAATATCTAAAATAGAAGATGAGGCGGCAGACCTAATACAGCCCAACAAAGAGAAAGGCAAGCTAACAGCAAGGTATTAATGGGAATTTCAAGATATCTGGGACACTATGAAAAGATCAAACATAAGAATTCAGAGTATAATACAAGGAGAAGAATTTCAATCCAGAGGCTTAGTAGGTGCTTTCAACAAAATCATAGCAGAAAAATTTTCCCCAAATTGGGAAAGAAATGCCAATGCAGATACAAGAAGCTTTTAGAACACCAAACAGACAAAACCTGGAAAGAACCTCTCCTTGCATATAATAATTAAACTGCTAGACTTCCAGTAAGATGGTGGCTTAGGAGCCACGCCAAACCAGCCTAGGGAGGGATTTAAGCAAAACTCCAGAAAAATACACAATTCTTCTGAAAAGTGAAGGAGAATAGGTTATTCTTAGAAACAGCAGAAAAGCAGGAGAGACCAAGATCCACCAGGAAGGAGGAAAATGGCCAGAGTTCCACTGAGGCAGTCATGGCCTGTGATCCACGTGCCCGCCCAGCGCAGTCCTGCCAGGCTCGCCAGGGGGCAGCAGCAGCAGAGACCAAGCAAAAGATATTTCACCTCCATCAGGCTTCTTGCAAAGTTCAGAAATCTGAAGGAAAGACAGCTAAGATCAACTAAAGAGCTACTGAAAGTGTGAGCAACTCCAGAAGTCTGACCTCTCCCATCCCCCACCATCAGAACCACAAACCTCCAGCATTCAGCCCCCAGTGGCCGCACAGCCAGCAGAGCGGATCAGAGGTACCGCTGCACAGCACAACACGGAGGGATCGAGGTGGGCACTCAGCATTGGTGAGAGTGGAAACCACCCCAAAAGGTAACGAGGCTGACTGAGAAAACAACAACAACAACAAACAGGTACAAAGGCCTGCACTGCAAAAGCTAATCTCTCTTTCCTTGTCATGTCGGGTTATGGGGTATACATTCTTGGTTGGCTTTACCATTTTCAAATCACCTGTATTTGGGGTTGAATATTGTTGCCTTTGGTGCTTTCATATATATAGGGCCTTAGTCTTTTGCTTCTGTCATTAATGGGGGCAGGGTCTGATCTAGATCCATGTTGACCTGGAACCCAATCACAACAGAAATCTCTACATCCTAGCTGACAAGATTAAGGGTGCAGAACAACACACACACTTAGGGAATTTGGCTTTATATGACTGTTTGTTTTAATCATCACAATTGCATACTTTGTGCTGGTTTTATTGATTGTGTATATTACTTGGTTGAAGTTTAGAATTTGCCAGTAATTATTCCACCCAGTCCACTAGAATACTTGCTTAGCAAGCAAAACTCAACAATTGGAATTACTTCTGTCGCTTGATTGGGGGACAAGAGTTACACCTAGCACCTTAAACTCATACCCTGAGGGAATATAGAAGGGATTACCATGTCTGGGAACACTGCAGATAAGTAAAATACTCAAGCATCAAATCAATTCAAGATGCAAAAGTTGCTGCAATATAATGCAAAAAAAAAAAACCTCAAATAATCAAGACAATACAGTACCACCCAAAACTATAAATCCATCAGAAATCATCACCAATCAGACTATTTTAGATGAAATGCATGAAAAAGATTTCAAGAAAATGATGGTATCTATGCTCAAAGAAATCAGAAGAAATGAAGGGATTCAAAGAAGAAAAGAAAGGAATTAAAGAAGAAAACAAACTTCTGAAAGAGAACACAGAAAACCAGCTTAATGAAATAAGGAGGTCATTACAAGAATGAGTAAGGAAATAGAAATACTGAAGAAAAACCAGGCTGAAATCCTGGTTCTGAAGAATGTAGTCAATGAAATAGAAAACTCTGTGGGAAGTTTCTCCAGTAGAATGGATGAAAGACAGAACAGAATGTCTAAACTAGAAGACCAGGTGGCAGATCTAATACAGTCCAACAAAGAGAAAGACAAGTTAATATCAAGGTATGAATGGGAATTTCAAGATATCTGGGACACTATGAAAAGAACAAACATAAGAATTTAGGCTATAACAGAAGAAGAATTTCAATCCAGAGGTTTAGTTGGTGCTTTCAACAAAATCATAGAAGAAAAAATTTCCCAAATGGGGAAAGAAATTCCAATGCAAATACAAGAAGCTTTTAGAACACCAAACAGACAAAATCTGAAAAGAACTTCTCCTCGCAATGTTATAATTAAACTACTAAACACACAAACCAAAGAAAATATATTGAAAGTAGTTAGAAAGAAAAGGCAAGTCACCTACAAAGGCAAGTCCATCAGAATAATTGCAGATTACTCAACACAAACTTTAAAAGCCAGAAGGGCTTTAAATGATGTATTTTAAGTTGTGAAAGATAGCAACTGCCAACCAAGATTACTTTATCCTGCAAAGCTATCCATCCAAATTGATGGAGAAATAAGGACATTCCACAACAAAAACAGGCTAAAGGAATTTATGACAACTAAAGCAGCTCTACAGAAAATACTTGAAGGAATTCTTAATGCCAAAGAGAAAGCAAAACACACACAGGAGGAAACTTTAAAAAATAAACAACACTCTTATAACAGTTAAAACAAATGAGTAAAGGGAAAACAGGAAACACCACAAAATAAGAAGAATGGTGAGAATAAATGCATACCTTTCAATAATAACTGTTTATATCAATGGCCTCAATGCACCATCCAAAAGACACAGGCTTGCAGACTGGATTAAAAGGCAGGATCCTGCCATTTGTTGCCTCCAGGAAACTCATCTCTCAATAAAAGATAGACACCACCTTAGGGTGAAAGGATGGAAAACGGTATTTCAAACAAATGGGCCTAGGAAACAAGCAGGGGTTGCTATCATAATATCTGACAGGATAGACTTCAAACCACCATTAGTGAGGAAAGATAAAGAAGGTCATTTTATACTGATTAAAGGAACACTCCAACAGGAGGACATTACAATCCTAAACATATATGCACCTAACTTGGGGGCTCCAAGTTTCATCAAACAAACACTATTATACTTAAGGTCACAGATAACATCAAACACAATTGTAGAGGGAGACTTCAATACCCTACACTCATCAATTGAAAGGTCATCCTGGCAAAAAATAAACAGAGAGACATCTGAATTAAATGATGTCATGGAACAAATGGACCTAACAGATATCTACAGAACATTCCATCCAAATGATGCAGAATATACATTTTTCTCAGCAGCACATTGAACATTCTCTAAAATAGACATATATTAGGACACAAAGCAAATCTCCACAAATATAGGAAAACTGAAATAATCCCTTGTACTCTATCTGACCGCAATAGGATTAAACTGCAACCCAGCAACAAGAAAAGCTACAGAGCATACAGAAATTCATGGAGACTAAATAGTACACTATTGAATGATAAATGTGTCATTGAAGAAATCAAAAAGGAAATCAATAAATTCATAGAATCAAATGAGGATGATAATACAACATACCAAAACCTTTGGGACACAATGAAGGCAGTCCTAAGAGGGGAATTTATCGCTCTAAGTGCCTATATTAAGAAATTAGAGAGTTCACAAATAAACAATTTAATGTTCCACCTTAAGGCCTTGGAAAAAGAAGAACAAGGCAAACCAAAAATCTGTAGAAAAGAATAAATCATAAAGATTAGGGCAGAAATTAATGAAATAGAAACCAAAAAAAAAAAAAAAAAAAAAAAAAGAAAGAAAGAAAGAAAGAAAGAAACAATCCAAAGAATCAACAAAACAAAGAGTTGAAAGAGATGAAAAAGGCACTGTTCAACAGTCACCAAAGAAATTCAGAAAATTATAAGGACATACGTTAAGAATATATATGCATTTAAGTTTGAAAACCTGGAAGAAATGATTAACTTGATTCATATGACCTAACAAAATTAAATCAAGATAAGATAAACATTTAAATAGACCTATTACAAGTACAGAGATCCAAGCAGTTATACAAAGTCTCCCAACTAAAAAGAGCCCAGGCCGAGATGGATTCACTGGCGAATTTTACCAGACCTTCATGGAAGAACTAACACCAATGCTTCTCATACTTTTCCAAACTCCTTCTATGAAGCCAACATCACCCTCAAACCAAAACCAGGCAAAGACAGAACAAAAAAAAAAAAAAGAAAATTAGAGACCAATCTCCCTCATGTACATAGATGCAAAATTTCTGAACAAAATATTGGCAAACAGAATACAAGAATATATCAGAAAGATTGTTCACCCTGACCAAGTTGGCTTTATCCCAGATGCAGGGATGGTTCAACACATGCAAATCAATAAATGTAACACATCATATAAAGGCCTAAAGGACAAAAATTACATGATCATCTCAATACATGCCAAAAATGCATTCGACAAAATCCAACATCCTTTCATAGTAATAGAATTACAGAAACTGGGACTAGAAGGAACATATCTCAACATAATAAAAGCTATTTATGACAAACCTATGGCCGAGATAATACTAAATGGTGAAAAATTGGAAGCTTTTCCACTAAATTCAGGAACAAAACAAAGGTGTCCACTGTCCTCACTGTTATTGAATATCGTACTGGAAGTCTTACCTATAGCAATAAGGCAAGAGACACACATAAAAGGGATGCAAGTTGGAAAGGAAGAGATCAAATTATCACTATTTGCAGATGATATGATTCTATACATAAAATGTCCTAAAACTTCTGCCAGCAAACTGTTAGAGCTGATAAACACTTTTAGCAACATAGCAGGATACAAAATAAATACACAGAAATCAGTAGCTTTCCTATATACTAACAACAAATGTGTGGGGAATGAATCAGGGAATTTCCTCAAAAAAAAAAAAAAAATAAATAAAGTACCTTGGAATGAACTAAGGAAGTGAAGGAGCTCTACCATGAGAACTTTAAAACAATCAGGCGAGAAATTGCAGAAGACACAAGGAAATAGAAAGACATCCTATGTTCTTGGATTGGAAGAATCAATATTGTAAAAATGCCAATCTTACCAAAAGCAACCTACATATTTAATACAACCCCATTAAAATTTCAATGGCTTTCTTTATAGGAATAGAAGAAACAATCCTAAATGCATCTGGAAGCAGAAAAAAGCCTCGAATAGCCAAAATGATTTTCAGCAACAAAAATAAGTCTGGTGGTATCACCATACCCAATTTTAAGCTACATTCCAAAGCCATAGTAATACTACAGCATGTTATAGGCAGAAAGACAGACATGTAGATCATGGGAACAGAATAGAGGACCCAGATGTTAATCCAGGCAGGTATAGCCATCTGATTTTTGGCAAAAATGCCAAAAATATTTCCTGGAGAAAAGTCAGCCTCTTCAACAAATGGTGCTGGGAAAACTGGATATCTGTATGTAGAAAGATGAAAATAGATCCTTGTCTTTCCCCATGCACAAGAATCAAATCCAAGTGGATCAGAGACCTTAATATGAGACCTGAAACTCTGAAATTGCTAGAGGAAAAGGTAGGGGAAACCCTTCAAAATACTGGCATAGTTAATGACTTTCTGAATATAACCCCAATTGCTCAGAAAATAAAACCACTAATCAACTACTGGAATCTCCTGAAATTACAAAGCTTTTCTATAGCAATGGACACTGTGAAGAGACAACCTACAGAATGGGAGAAAACCTTTGCCAGCTACACATTTGACAGAGGATTGATATCGAGAATACACAAAGAACTCAAAAAACAGAACAATAAGAAACCAAACAACCCAATCAAAAAATGGGCTATGGAACTAAATAGAGTTCTCACTGGAAGAAATACAGGTGGCATATAAATATCTAAAACAGTGTTCTACATCCTTACCCATCAGGGAAATGCAAATTAAAACTACCTTGAGATTCCATCTCTCTCTGTCAGAATGGCCACCATCAAGAAAACAAATGACAATAAATGTTGGCGATGATGTGGTAAAAAGGGAACCCTTCTGCACTGTTGTTGGGAATGTAAACTGGTACAGCCATTGTGGAAATCAGTGTGGAGGTTCTTGAGACAGCAAAAAATAGATTTGCCATATGATCCAGCTATAGCACTCTTAGGCACATATCTTCATGAATCTTCTCACTACCTTAGCGATACTTGCACAACCACATTTATTGCTGCTATATTCACAATAGCTAGGAAATGGAACCAGCCTAGATGTCCATCCACACATGAATGGATAATAGAGATATGGTACATCTACACAATGGAGTTCTACTCAGCAGTAAAGAAAAATGAAACTATGAAATTTGCAGGGAAATGGATGGATCTGGAAAGGATTATACTAAGTGAGGTAACCCAGGCCCAGAAAGCCAAATGTCATATGTTCTTTCTTATATGTGGATCCTAGCTACAAATGTATAGACTTGTGTGTGATATAGAACCAAAACTCAGTGGCAGAGGCCCATAAGCTAGACAAAGGCTATAAGGGAGGGAGGAGAGGGAAGGTCTTAAGAGGATGGTATTGTATATATGTAAGTAGAGAACAGATTATAGGTACAGGAAAGGCCTAAGGGAGGTTAGGGGAAGAGCTTGTATAAAAGGAAGGTGGGGGGGGGAGGGTCAATCAAAATTCAAGATATTCTGAATAAGACATATGAAAATCTACTTTCTTAAATAATGGCACATCCAGAAGACATAGATTGTTACTAGAAAAATTTCAGTGCCTGAGATGAGATACCTTCCAGTGAGTTGTTGGCCAGGGAGTTCCCTGTTGCCTCCAAAGCAATATAGGCTATTGCCATGGCCCTAGGTTCCCTTGAGAAAGAGGTGGTAAGACCCTGTTGCTGAAGAGTTCACATGACTGAGAAGCAAAGTCACTGAGAAATCAAGCTGGTACTGAGGAGAAAACCTTCTCCCTGTAGCCCAGCCAACTGAAAGCTGGAAAAAGCTGTACTGTATATAGTTTTATGAGAGACAGAAGTCATCAGCAGTGAAAACAGTGGACACTGGAAACCTCAAGTTTGGCCAGACAGGCCAAATGACTGAACGAGTGCAATAGTGGCATGTCTGCTCTGGAGGAAACCAACTTCTCTCTAGTTGGACTGAAGGCCTGCTCTATGGGAGGGAATACATGCCTGGTACTGAAAACCAAATCAAAAGCCTATGGCAGGGGAGGTCGTTAGCCTTCGGTGTATATAGCCTGCTCTTGTCTGGATAAATGCATATATTACTCTCATAAAATTGCCGTGAAAGCACTATACTTAATGTTCATATTCATGTATTAATGCTACTCTTACTTCTGGTTAGAGAAACTTCTCTTTTCAGATGGAAATGACCACTGTTGACCCAAAAGGCAACATAATACTGAGAAGAAGGGTGAAGGGGTGTCCAGCACTGAAACATGTCACACCCTCCAAGGCTCAGGGTCCATTGCGGAAGAGGTAGTGTAAAGAATGAAAGAGCCAAAGGAAGGGTACCACTCCTTACATACAACTGTCCGGACCTCACAGTGCCTAGCAATACCCACACAAGACCCTCATAATAGGAGAGAGGGAGGGATATGACAGACAACAGAGTTATGAAGGGGAAAGCAGGGGAGGGAAGGGGAGGGAAATACCATGGTTTGTTGTCTGTAAGTATAGAAATTGTTAATAAAAAATTAATAAAAAATAAGTATTGAAGCCATCCATATGTTGAGTAGCTCAATGTAGCCATTTAAAAACTATTTTAGTTTTATTTATGAGAGAGAAAGAGAAAGAGATAGAGAGGGAGAGAGGGAGAGAGAGAGAAGGAGAGAGAGAGAGGTGATAAAGGGCATACCAGGGGCCTCTAGCTACTGCAAACGATCTCATTCTCCACTTTGTGCATCTGGGTTAATGTGGGTCCTGGGGAAATAAAACCTGAGTCCTTAGGCTTTTCAGGCAAGCACCCTAACCACTAAACTGTCTCCTTAGCCCCATGATGAAGTCATTTTTACAAAGTATACTTGTGTCAAAACATCATGTTATACTATGTAAATTTGCACTATTTAAATTTTTAGTTGTACTGTGATGGTTATATATCTATACATACTTATATATGTATGTATATACATACATATATATATATATATGTATATATATGTGTAAATATATATATATATATATATATATATATATATGCATAATGATCAAATCTTAGAAATTAGCATGCCCATATATAAAGAAAGAATGGGGAGCTGAAGAGATGGCTTAGCAGTTAAGACTTTGCCTGCAAAGCCAAAAGATCCCTGTTTGATCTCTAGGACCCATGTAAGCCACATGCACAAATTGGCACATGCATCTGGAGTTCGTTTGCAGTGGTTGGAGGCCCTGGCGTGCCCATTCTCTCTCTCACTCTCACTGCCTCTTTCTCATAAATAAATGAATAAATGAATAAATTTATTTTAAAAAGTGAATAGTAAAAAGAAAGAATGAGGGCTGGGAGATGGCTCAGTGGGTAAGTGCACTTACTATGCAGCACAAGGACCTGAGTTTGATTCCTAGCACCCATGTAAAAACCCAGGCATGGCCACACACAGCTGTTACCCAGAACTGCTAGACGGAGGCAGGAGAACTGCCGAGGCTCACTGGTCAGCAAGACTGACCGAAAGGGGCAGCTCCAGGTCCTTTATTTCTGTCTCCAAGAAATAAAGCAGAAAAGTGATAGATGTTCTCATGGTCTCTCTGGTTTCTGTATGCATGAACATGGTACACACAGCTGCACACACACACACATTCATACAGCATGTGTACACACACACACATGGATAAATGAATGAATGAAGGAATGATAGGTAAGACGTTCTGTCAGCTCCCTGCCCATAATAACTTTTCTTTTCAATTTTTTTTGTTTCTTTTTATTTATTTGACAGCGACAGACAGAGAAAGAGGGGGAGAGAGAGAGAGAGAAAGAATGGGCGTGCCAGGGCTTCCAGCCACTGCAAGTGAACTCCACATGCATGCGCCCCCTTTGTGCATCTGGCTAACGTGGGTCCTGGGGAATTGAGCCTTGAACTGGGGTCCTTAGGCTTCACAGTCAAGTGCTTAACCGCTAAGCCATGTCTCCGGCCCCATGACAACTTTTCTGACTTTCATACAATACCTTCCTATATAACAGGGCTTCACTCCACCCTTCTTCCCACCTTCAGCCAATGTGAAGTCGATGGGATTTGAAAGCCTTAATGACAGGAAATGGGAAGGATGTCAAGGTGAAGGTGGAAAATGCAGAGGAAACCCAGAAGGATGTTTATCAGGTCCCTGTGATGAGTCAGGACTAGTGGACTCCTCAGCAGGCCCCAGGATGCTCTGAGACTTTGGGGGTCACCCTGACATGCCCTGTCTCAGGGTCCTTATTGACACTTGGGGAAAATAGCCACAGTGACAAGACTTCAAATCCATACACAATGTACAGAGGGAGAGTTGGAATTATCCTGAAGCCTCTTTATAATCACAGCTGGACAACAGACCCTAAATGCGCTAAGAATGTGGAGTGGTGCATCTAAATCAATTTCATACTATGGTGACTTCCTCGTTGTGGACACTGAGATCCGTGTTCTGTTCCTTCCCAGGGAACCTACCCAGCCCTTCCATCCTGGCTGAGCCAAGCACCCTGATACTCCGGGGGAGGCCTGTGACCATCGTGTGTCAGAGTCGTGTTGGGGTTAACACTTTCCGCCTGGAGAAAGAAGGTTCGAGATCCAAACTAAGACCACTGTGCTTCTGAGACAGAGGCCAGGTTCTTCATCAATGACAGCACTGCTGGGGATTATCAGTGCCTCTATCTGAAGGACTCCAGGTGGTCTATGCGCAGCGAGAAACTGAGGCTGCTGATAACCAGTGAAGATGTCAGCCGGGCCCCTGCTCCAGGCTCAGCAGTGACCTCAGGTTTGTCTCCAGATCCCTACACTCTGTCCTTAGCTGACATCTCCTGGTTTAGCCTCCTCTCCTTCCTGCTGGCCCTAAGGACCGGCCCCTCTGCACCCATGTCCCCTCTGCCACCACACCTCAGAAGCAGATACTATGAATGACCTGGGCCAGCACCGGGCTGGGGTGAGCACTGAGGTTGTGCTGATGTTTCGGTTGGGCGATTTTGGTCTTAGACATAGTAGACGACAAGTCTTTCTCAACAGAGCAGTCTTTTCACTGGGGATGGGGTGCTATATTCTCCCTTCTGTGCCTGTGCCCTTCTGGTGTGGTTCCCTCCTACTGTGCAGATCTCCTGATGCTGGACTGGATGGTACTTTGGGGAGGGAGCTCTGGGATGGTATGATCATGCCTGGCCAGGCCCCCAGAATGACCTGGAGTCAGGGTTCACCCACTTCCATCTTCCGAGGGCCTCTCAGGATGATGTTGTGAGCAGAGAGAGGGTGGTGAGAGAGCAGAGGGAGGGACCAGCCACAGCAGGAGGGTCATAGAGGGTACTTTGCCTGGTCTCCTGTTTAATCCTGTCCTCTCAGGAGCCTGTCATCTGGAACTGGGTGATGGGGATTCATAACCTCGGAATAGATACTCAAAGTGGAGAACGTCTCTAAACATCTCTTCAAATAAGTGCAGAACCCTCTACCTGTCCCTGTTTACAGAAACCCCCAGAGGCTGCAGGCCCCTACCCAGACCCCTGCCTCTCTGCAGGGTATGAATAGGGTCTTGGGGGTTTTACTAGGGTCTCTGTGCTGGGTTGAGCCTCTGCCCAGCTCTCTGCCCTAGCTCTGGGGCCAAGCACCAGGAAGACCACAATAAGGAGCTGAGGGCTGGAGAGATGGCTTAGCAGTTATGCACTTGCCTGTGAAGCCTAAGGACCCCAGTTTGAGGCTCGATTCCCCAGGACCCACGTTAGCCAGATACATAAGGGGGCGCACGCGTCTGGAGTTCCTTTGCAGTGTCTGGAAGCCCTGGCATGCCCATTCTCTCTCTCTCTCTCTCTCTCTCTCTCTCTCTCTTTCACTCTCAAATAAATAAATAAAAATGAACAAAAAATTTTAAAAAAATAAGGGGCTGATATCACCAGACCCTGAGATCTCAGCTAAGCATAACTCCATGCAAGAACTATCGAAACATTTAATGCTAACAACAACACTATAAGGCATATGGCAGTCTAACCCTCTAGTCCCTTCTATTTTTTTAAATTGATATTTCACTTATTTATTAGAGAGAGAGAATATGGGCACATCAGGGCTTCTAGCCACTGCAAAAAAACTGCCAGATGCATATGCCACCTTGTCATCTGGCTTATATGGGCCCTGGGGAATTGAACCTGGGTCCTTTGGCTTTGCAATCAAATGCCTTAATCACTAAGCAATCTCTCCAGCCCTTTCTATTTTGATTTTTATACTAAAAATCTTTTTGTTGATAGCTTTCATACATATAGATAACATAACATGATCATAAACCCCTTTCTCTACCCACCCTTTCTTCCTGCAGTATCCAAATCCTCCTCCATGCCCAATGAATCTCTTTTTCTTTTTTTTTTTTTTTTTTAGAAAAAACAGTTTATTCATTTGTTTATGAGAGAGAGAAGAGAAAGAGAGAGAGAAGTTGGTAGAGAAGGAGAAAGAAGGGGAGAGGAGAGAAATAGGTATGCCAGGTACTCCAGCCACTGCAAATGAATGAACTCCAAATACATGTTCCACCTTTTGCATCTGGCTTATGTAGTACTGGGGAATTGAACCTGGTTCCTTAGGCAAATGTCCTAAGCCATCTCTCCAGCCCTCCTGAATCCTCTTTTCTTTCTAGCTAGTCTCCTATTTTAAGTCATAATTTTCTATTATGCAGGTCTTGTGTAGGTAGTATCATTCACTGTGAAGTCATGACTACCATGGCCTCTTTGTTTCTAGAAGACAGTACTGTGAAACATTCCTCCCCTTCCTGTGGCTCTTACATTCTTTCTGCCACCTATACCACAATGGTCCCTGAACCCTGGAAGGTGTGATAGAGATTTCTCACTTAGTGCTGAACACTCCACTGTCATTTCTTCTCAACACTGGTAAGTTCTGGGTCTTCCCAGTGGTCACTGTCATGTGAAAAGAGAAGCTTCTCTAACCAAAACCGAGTGTAGCATCGATATATGGGCACTGTGAGGTCATGGATATCCAGGCCATTTTGTGTCTGGAGGAGCACATTGTAAGGAGTCCTACCCTTCCTTTGGCTCTTACATTCTTTCTGCCACCTCTTTCACAACAGACCCTGAGCCATGGAAGGTGTGATTGAGATATTTCAGTGCTGAGCACTCCTGTCACTTCTTCTCAGCACCATGGTGCCTTCTGAGTCATCCCAACGTCACTGCCATCTGAAAAGAGAAGCTTCTGTGAGGATAAACTTTGAGCTCAGGCTGGTGGGATGGGGGACAGAGCCTCAGGTTGGGGGAAGTTAAAGAAGCAGAGCCCCTCTTGGTGTGCTGAGATATTGGGGTGAGGCATAGAATGATGCATTTCTCAGTTAGGAAGACTTGGGTTACCATCTAGACTTTAATTTTGTTGGTCAATACTCCACACCTTGAGTGCACTTGAGCCAGGAACACAGATACAGCTGGCTCTATAGGCATCATGGTCCTACCCTCGTAAATGTTAATACAGAGAAAGAATTAGGATGAATCATACACACACAATCAGTCTGATCTGTTACCTGTTGCACCAGCCAGCCTACCTAAATTCAGCATATATAATGTAAAATTTAAAAGTTAAACCACAGTGAATTATATACTTACATAATGTATGAGATACACAACATAATCAATAGAAAATATAATGTATCCCACATGAATATAGTATATTCTATCACATGTTAAATACGGTCTGTTTGCAACTTATAACTTAACAGATATTGTATATTGCCTGAATTAGCATATAGATGCAGTATGAGTTATTTTCTCATTGCTGTGAAAAATACTCAACCAGAAGCAGATCTGGGAGGAAAGAGTTTCTTTCAGCTTCCAGTTCTGGAAGGTAGAGTCCGTCCTGACGGGGAAGCAGGGCAGGAGCAGCAGCCAGCGTCATGTCGTCCCATCAGCAGGAAGGAGGTGGGAAGGGCGGGGCGTGCTGCTGCTCTGCCAACTCTCTCCTTGTGACTCAACTCAGGACCCCAGCCTGGGGAGCAGAACCACTCACAGTTAGGGAGGATCCTAATCTTAAAAATAAATCCCTAACCGGTCTGGAGGGATGGCTTAGCGATTAAGGCATTTGCCTGCAAAGCCAAATGACCCAGGTTTGATTCCCCAGGACCCACATTAGCCAGATTCACATGGGAGCGCACACACCTGGAATTCATTTGCAGTGGCTGGAGGCCCTGGTATGTCCATTCTCTTTCTCTCTCTCCCTCTTTTTCTGTCAAATAAATAAATAAATAAAAATATTTTTAAAACTTCCTAACAGCCCGGGCGTGGTGCTGAACGCCTTTAGTCCCAGCACTCAGGAGGCAGAGGTAGGAGGATTGCCATGACTTTGAGGCCACCCTGAGACTACATAGTGAATTCCAGGTGAGCCTGAGCTTGAGCAAGACCGTACATCGAAAAAAAAAAAAAAAAAAAAAAAAAAAAAAAAAAAAAAAAAAAAAAAAAAACCCTAACAGACATGTCAGGAGATTTGCTCCCATGGTGAATCTAAATCCTATCAAGTTGACAACCAGAGATTAACCTCCACAGAGACCTATCATATACACTAAACCTATATGATTATATACTTGAACTGTAACACTTATGGTATTTGTTTATTTAGTTATTTATTCCCAGATGGCCATGAGACCTAGTAGTCCATCATGTCACTGTGTGACCATCATGTCACTCACACCAGCTCAGGTGGCACAGACCCTGCATGCACGGGTGTGGGGTGTAGCCTGCAGCTCCTGGCCTGCAGTCCTGTGCACACTTTGCTGCTCTGGACTCTGCAGGCAGCCATCATTCAGTGGCAGGCACAGGGTCCCCAAGGCGTAGAGTTCTCAGCTCCCTGACAATCTTACGGTGGTTCCCGGTCGGCAGTAATGTCATCTGACTTAATCCGCATGAGAGGTGGTGTGTAATCCTAAGTATGACATTTGCAAGCATATGACGTGTGTAAGGTAAGTTGCAGTAAGTCCCATGCAGAGAAAACATGGACAGCAATGGTGCAGAGAAGCAGGTGGGGTCGTGACTCTTGGATGCGGGCAGGGTGTTGAGGGAAGACAATCTGGGGAAGAATTGTCTGAGGAAATTGCCTGACTCTCTTTAAAGGGCTCCAATGCCGCAGTGACATGGAGGTCCTGAGGAGGGAGGAGCGCCATCCAGGATGGGGGCGGTGGGGTCCACCCTTGTCGCGACCACCTCGACCAGCAACGAAGACGCAACACTTGGATTCTTCTTTAAGCAGTTTATTCAGGAACCTTGAACAATCTTCTGACTGACTGACTGACTGACCCCGAGGAAAGCCAGCCCATCGTATATAAAGCCTCTGGTCGACCAACCCCAGTACGCCACGTGGTGATTGCAGATAGGCCCACATATGCGGAGGCAAGCCAGATCATCAGCCCCAGCCAAATATGGAGTTGTTTACCACAGAGAGCACTCACCATCGGGAAGGTGGAAGGCGGCAACCAGCGCCATCTTTAAGGCGCGGCACTACGCAGCTCTCTACAGTTCCCCCTTTTTGTTTTTAAGACGCAACAGGCAAGAGTAGAGGTTCGATCTCTGAAGTTCACAAGGACAACTGTCTGGTCCTCATAAGCTGTTATCCATCCCATGAGTGCCAGACCCGTCCGATACCATTTTTTCAGAGGCGGGATCTGGGGTATCAACCCGCATGCAAACGAACATACTCTTCTCCAAGTCGCCAAAAGCCAAAAGCTGACTCGGGGTGCAGTGCTTTGCCTCGCATCCTGAGCGTCAAGGTTTTACAGTGGCCAACCAGGCTTGGGGGGACTGTCCCATTTCCATGGCTGTAAAAGCTTGAATAATCATGGCTGCATTACGCCTCTGCGTAGCTCTGATTCTGCATAAACACCACAGACAGACTAAGGAAATCGACACTAGAAGGCCTGCTAAGGCTCCTACTCCCGCCCACTCCTTCAGGTGATTCATAGCAGATGTCAGCCATGATGATAAGCCTGTGGCAAGAGAGAGATCCACTCTGGTGGAATTCACATGGACCACAGCCAACCTCAGCTCCTTTAAGGTATCTTCAAAATCAAGCGACCAATTCTGTAGAAGAAAACTAGACAGAGATCTAGACAAATTAGCAGCTCTTGTATAGTTAGCATACTGAACAGATGTGACACACAATCCTGGCATTTTCCATTCGCAACCTAGCTGGGCCAGCTGCCAAAGTGTATCTACTTGCTCTTGGACCAGGTCGATGCGTTGATTAACAATCATCAGTCCCCCCTTTATTTGAGAATTTAAGGATGTTTGCAAATCCAAAACATGGGCCACTGTGGCCGACAAATTATTCAAAGTTGAGGCTGTCTGAACCGTGCTAGACAGAGCCACAGCTGACACTGTAGCCCCAACGGCAGCAACAGTAATAGCAGTCACGATGGTGGCTGTAATGCCAAAATCTCTTTTGGGCCTCAGCAAGGTCATACTGCTAGGTGCTTCTACGGGAACAGGCACATATTGAGGCATGCGGGTAACCACGGCTATGGGATGCTTAGAGGCATCCCAGCACAAGGCATAAAAGCATGTCTCATTAGTACAGTTTAACCAGTTATTTTCTATACTGCCATTACTGACCAACCATACGAATGGAGGCCAAACACACACAGGAGTAGGAGAGAAAGTCATATTGCTACCGGAGGCACTCCAACTAAGGCTTTTTTCAAAAATTTCAGAGCTATTCCATGTAAAACTAGCATTACCAAAGCCTCTGCCCCCTAACATAACCATGGGCGAAACATCAGTACAACTTCCATTAATCCCACAGAGCATCCAATTATCAAAAGGGTTAGCAGCTGATTGTTGGGTGGGATTTTGATATGTCCAGTTGTACCCTGCAAAAGTTTCATTGAACTGAGTGCTAATGTAGGGGGTAAAGGTAAAATGATTCTTAACAGCCCATGCTGTCTTTAGTGACTGGCATCCTGTCCAGGGTGGTAACAAATTTAAACTAATTGTTTAATAAGAGGCATAGCTGTGTCTGGGTCTCCAAAAATCCTGCCTGCAGCTTCTACCAGCCGGGCTACAAAATCAGAGAAAGGTTCCATAGGTCCTTGCAAGATCTTAGTAAGATTTCCACTTACTTCCCCTTTATTAGGCAACGACTTCCAGGCCTTGATTGCAATTTGATTGATCTGTTCAAACACCTGAACAGGATAGCCTGTTTGTTGATTAGCAAACCTGCCTTGCCCTAGCAACATATCTCTATCCCAGGCCGGCTGTCCTGCCGCGTGATTGGCAGCAGCCTGTTCATTTACATACTCTATCAAAAAGGCCTTCCAGTCCAGGTATTGTCCTGGGCTTAAGCATGCACGTGCCAGGCTGCACCAATCACTAGGTGTCATGCAATGTCTATTGAGAGCCTCCACTTGAGCCAATGTAAATGAGGCTGTAATACCATAAGTGCAGACTGATTCGGCCAGAGATTTTATCACCTTAAAATCCAAGGGCTCATGATACCTCTGTCCCTGTGGATCTTGGAATACAGGGTAAGCAAGCGGTAACTCTGTGCGAACCTGTCTCCATGTCTCTGGGCAAAAAGTCTGCCCCGAGCACCCAGCAGGAGCGAATCGTCCTGCCTCACTATATACTGGTGGCAATGGCGGTGGAGGCGTAAGCCCACAGTTGCCCTGCATCTTTGGGTCTATTCCAGGGTTTTCCTTTTCCCTTTTTCTCTCCCTTTTTCTGATTTTAAGTTTTTCCACCTGCTCTCTGAGGGCCTGTAGGTCTTCCTCTTCTAAATCACTGGTTTCGGCCTCGGAGTCCGTAGACTCCGGGCCATCTAAGCCTTGAAGATCTTTCAGATCAGGGTAAAGTCGTGTTCTGTGCTTTTCCCCTTTCTCGCTGTTCGCCTGTTCTGATCTTTCCTCTTGTAACATTTCTAGAGCAGCCTGGCCATTTTCTATCGTGTCATTGCATCTTTGATCCTCAAGGCAACTTCGTACTAATTTCCAAATAGGGCGAACACCAGGCTTAAGTGTGCCTTGGTCCCAGGCAAAATCAAGGTCTCTCCCTAGCTTATTCCAAGATGGGATGGTAAGGTTGCCAGAATCAGCAAACCAAGGGGCGACAGTATCGCACTCCTCCAAAAATCTTTCTAAAGTCCCTTTCTTAAGCTTTAAATTCTTCGAACGAAGCAGCTCATTCAGAGCCAAAAAAATTGGGTGCGACTGTGAAGCGCCCATAATCAACCTAGCAGTGCCTTTTTTGAACTTTCACTTTTGGTTCGCTGTCCCGCGAACTATTCTGCTCTCTCTTTATCTACAGAGAAGAGCAATCTAACCGCTCTTGTCGCGGTCCTTCCGTCCCACTTATCTGGGAACTTACCAGCGCGCTGCCCTGACTGCAAAAAGTTCTGAATCCCTTCAAGGGTCCCCGTACGGGCCACCACTTGTCGCGACAACCTCGACCAGCAAGGAAGACGCAACACTTGGATTCTTCTTTAAGCAGTTTATTCAGGAACCTTGAACAATCTTCTGACTGACTGACTGACCCCGAGGAAAGCCAGCCCATCATATATAAAGCCTCTGGTCGACCAACCCCAGTACGCCACGTGGTGATTGCAGATAGGCCCACATATGCGGAGGCAAGCCAGATCATCAGCCCCAGCCAAATATGGAGTTGTTTACCACAGAGAGCACTCACCATCGGGAAGGTGGAAGGCGGCAACCAGCGCCATCTTTAAGGCACGGCACTACGCAGCTCTCTACACACCCTGTGTCCTCAGCTGTGAGGAGGGACTGTAAGTACATGGGCAGAGGAGCGTGTGTGTTAACGACGATGGGACACGCATGTGCTGAAGGATACCCTCCAACAGGCCACAGCATCACTGTGAGGAGCCACTAAGAGAACAGATGAAATCAGAGATGAAAATTCTGGCCCTCAGGTTGGAAGCCAAAGGGGGAATGGTGAGGGAGTCCTCTCCTTTGCTTACCAGTTGCAGGTCTCCATGAGGCTCTGAAGAGCACAGTGGGCAGTGCTGTCCAACATGACTTCCAACGTGAGGGAGCACTCTTATGTGTGAGGCCACAGTGGATGTCAATAGCTATGAGTGGCTGCTGAGCTCTTGAAATGTGTCCAGTGTGGCTGCGGATCAACTTTTCATTCATTCCACTGTACTTAGATTTAAACATCAAGAGAGACTTGTGTAGTACATGTGGGGGTGGGGGTGTATGCTTTTAATCCCAGCACTCAGGAGGCAGAGGCAGGAGGATCACTGTGAGTTCGAGGCTAGCCTGAGACTACATAGTGAATTCCAGGTCAGCCTGAGCTAGAGTGAGACCCTACCTTGAAAAACCAAAAAAATTAAAAATAAAGAAAAAAAGAAAGAAAAGGAGAGACTTGTGCAGTAGGGTATTTCTGTCTTCACAGACAGAGGTGCCAGGGTCCTGGGCTGGACCAGGCAGGTAAGAGGAGGATCTATAAGCTACTGTGTATGTCCTGAGCCTCTGACCGCCTCTCTTCTAGATTCCTCCTTGCCAGGAGCTCCACAGATGCCATGGACAATAATAGCAATGTCAGTGAGAGGTAGTGACATCAGACCAGAAGCCTGGAGAGTGGCTCGGGGGGTGGGGGAGGAGGAAACCCTGGACTTTGGCATTGGTGAGAGTCTAATCAGTGGTTAGTGTTTCGTTTCCCAATACACCAAAAAGATTAGCACTGAGGATCCAGTGAGTAACATGGTGATAATGATTCCCATGCCACAAGGCTACCTGGGACTTAAGAAATTTCACACTGATGTACTTCCTTTGCAACCATCCAGCATACTTGTGCTATACAGTTGGTCCCCAATAAATGCATGTTACCGATGACCTAATTCCCATCTTCCCTAGCCAAACCGGGGTTGAAAACAGAAAGCCTTTATCTTTTCGTCGGGCTCCCTATGGCCTTGCTCCTGTGTTTCTTCCTCCTCCTCTTCTGGCTCCTTCAGAGACAGCAAGGTAGGTCCCAAGGGTGGTGTTGACTTCAGGGGGAAGGTAGGGATGCTGGAAATAAGGTCTCCCTCCTAAACCGGCATTCTCAACTATCCCCAGGGTTTCTGAGAAGCAACAGTCAGCAACAGAAGCCACAGGAAAGGTGAGGCCCCTGGAATGACCCCAGGACACCCATCTAGTCATCTACCTCCAGCCAGCCCCTAATTCTCATCTGTTCTTCCCCTCAGACTCAGTCCAGGTACTGATGGTGTAGAGAGGATACCAGGTATGAGGTACAGGGAAGTGGGGACCAAATACATTTGGAAGCAGTGGGTGGGGGAAGACTATCTGGGAGTATTCCTGGAGGTTCTTTATGGGATAGGATGCAATCTGATCACATTGTCTTCCTATAGTCATCCCAGAGAACTGACTGGGTATCTTTTCTCCAGACATAGCCACGGCAGACAGACTTCATGGGATGGACATAAGGATGGACACCTTGGTAGGTTTTTAAAAGCTTTTTATTTCTTTTTTTCTTTACTTGAGAGAGAGTGAGAGAAAAAGGCAGGTAGAGTGAGAGAGAATGAATGGGCGAGCCAGGGCCTGTAGCCATTAGAAACAACTTGAGACGCGTGTGCTACCTTGTGCATCTGGCTTTACGTGAGTACTGGGGAATTGAACTTGAGTCCTTAGGCTTGCAGGCAAGTTCCTTAAGCACCTAGCCATCTCTCCAGCCACCTTGGTAGGTTTTTATATTGGTGATCTGATGGTGCATAACAAAACATTCCAGATTTAGCCACTTAGCAACATGACCTCAGTTTCTTTGATCAGGAATCTGGGAGCAGTAAGTAGCCAAAGTCACATCATATGTGGGCTTGATGGACTTGAAGGGTGCATCTCCAATATGGTATACTTCTGTGGCCATGGGCAGGAAGTCCCTGCACAGTGGTCGGCTCTCCCCAGGAGAAAGGCCCAAGACAGAGGAAGGCATCAAGTTTTTTGTGTCCTCACCTGGGAAAGTGACATGTGATCACTTCCGCTGTATCCTGTTAGTCATATAGGCTGACCCTCATTCCATTGGAAGGGGGACCACAGAATGACATGACTCCAGGGCATGGGGCCCTGTTTAGAGGCAGCCTCCATTTCCACAGTTTCTCCTCTCTCCTTGGCCACCCTAACTCACATGTGGTCTCTTTCCCTCAGACCTCAGCTGCAGGGGGCCCCCAGGATGTGACGGATACTCAGCTAGACCAAGGAGTGCTCACAGAGAAAGCATCTGCAACTACTGTATCCCCACGGGGGAAAGAGACCACAGCTGAGTCCAGCATGTACGCAGCCCTGGCCAGACGCTGAGCACGTGGGCCTACCTGACTCCTTTACCTGAAGACATAGGAAATCACTCTTGGAAAAGCTTGAAGCAGTCATTTGGGAGGCTTCTCCTGGAATCATTTTGGTATAGAAGCCAGATAGTCATTTCTTCTGGAGACAAGCGCTGGAGCCTGGCAGTGTTGGGAGCCTGGAGGTGTCTGTTCTCCAGCTAGAAGATGTGCTAAGTTGGGATGGCTTGTACATTAATCAATCCTTGGAGACAGTATGTGGCAATGACTTCCAGAGACCCAATTTCAATCTCTTATCTGTTTCCAGAGCCCCTGGTGGACTCTGAAGACACCTACAGCTCCCTGGCTATTTCCAAAGACCCAGCTACAGCCCCTGGAGTGTTTCCAGAGGGTCAGCTACAGACCCCTGAAATTTCTAAAGATCAAACTCTAGTCCATTGGCTGCTTCCAGGGCCTCACATGCTGAAATCTGGCTGTTTCTGGAGACCCTTCACAGCTGCCTAGCTTATTTTCTGAACAAGGGTGCCCCTGGACTTAATTTATGTGATGAGCCCAGTGGACCCTAAAGTCCTCCCAGATCCAACTGATGCCCCTGTGCCTGGAATGTGTTCCCACAACTACAGGCTGAGCCCTATCTCCAGGTCAGGCATCATGTGGAGTCTCTTGGGTATTTTTTGTTTGTTTGTTCATTTTAGATAGGGTCTCACTCTAGTCCAGGCTGACCTAGAATTCACTATGTAGTTTCAGGGTGGTTTCCAACTCACAGTGGTTCTCTGACCTCTGCCTCCCAAGTGCTGGGATTAAAGGCATGTGCCACCATACCCAGTTTATCTTGGGTATTTTGAAGACAGAATATTTCATCCTATGTAGATCCTACCCACAGCCCATGTGGACCCAGTGTCTGCCTTTACAAGCAATTTACAGCTGACTAGGGAAAAATGAGGGCTACAAAGGGGTGCCCAGTTTTCCTGCTTTATTTCAAATACATCTAATTGATCACTATTGTGTATAATAGTTAAGGTGTACTCTGTGAGGACTTGATTTATGCATGCATTGTTTAGTCATTACCACAAGCCAGTACTCAGGCCACTTCTCCCACCTTCCGTGCTGACCACACTGGATATCCTGAATATGCTCACTGATGGTTGACATTGGGGTCAATGTTCGCTCGTGGAGCATGTGGATCAGGATGGAGGAGGGAGCTGATGAGGGGAGGGAAGGCTGGGTATGGGCACAGATCTGGCTCACCTAGCCACACCTACACATGAGCTCATGCAGGCACATGTGTAAATACACACACACACACACTTGCACATGTGGACACATGCCAGAACCTCAAGTCTCCTGTGAGATTGAACTTGTCAGAATCTCTGCCACTATGACCAGGTCGGGGCTCTCCTCTCCCAGATTAGAGGAGTTCTCATGCACCACATTGTGCATCTTGCTTACATGGGCACTGGGGAATTGAACCTGTGTCTTTAGTCTTCACCTGCAAGTGCCTTAACTGCTAAGCCTTCTCTCTAGCCCCTAGCTACCTATTTTTGAAAAGCTAATAGAAGTATATTTTGGTCATATTCATCCTTATTACTGTCTCTTATCCTTCCTGCTGAATCCATTCTTCTTCCCAATTACTCTCACTTCTACTTTGATATCTTTTTATTTCTGTGACCCTCTGAGTTTAAGTAGCGTTGCTTGTACGAGCACTGGTGTAGGGTTATTCACAGGAGCATGGACAGCTTACTCATCGTTGGTCTTGGCCCAGATAATACTCATCTTTGATGACCACTAACATTTATTCAACTCCAAATCCAGTTTCCTTTACCTAAAAATATTCCCGCCCTTGCCAACATCTCATTAGCCACCCTCTTCTCCAATATGAAGGTTCATGAGAGATCCTGTGACAGTGCCAGAGGGTCACCAGGGGTGCAGCTCTCTCTTTTGTCCCAGAACCTTAGTTCATGGAAACTCACATTGAGCTCATCCCTTAAAAGCATGATCACATCAGTCTTCAGGCTGGTAGTATTACAGGAAACTGAGGCACACAGAAGTGGCACCAGAGACTGAGTGGAGAATCAGGAGGAAAGCTAATTTTCATGCCAGCATGGGCCCAGGGAATCTCTTCCAAAGCCTGGACCCTGAATCTTGGTGGTTCAGAGCTTATATACCTATCTATGACTGCTCTCATTATTGTAAATTCTCAGAGCACAGAGCCCTGGCCTCATACCAGAGACTTCGAGTATGAGGTAGGTAACTCTTACAGAAACAGGAAAATGGTTAGTTAGCAGAGAGATGCCTGCAACTGTGCTATGGAGATAAAAAGAAACACGGGACAATTTATAGCACAGGATAGAAGCTGAAATACATATCATGGCCTTCAAACAACAACAAAAACTACAGCATTGGACATAATTAGCATTAAGATGATACAGTACAGGACATGATCAATGCAAAAATCTACACAGGGCTGGAGAGATGGCTTAGCGGTAAGGTGATTGCCTGCAAAGCCTAAGGAGCCAGGTTCAACTCTCCAGATCCCCCGTAAGCCAGATGTACAAAGGTTAGGCAAGTGCAAGGTCACACATGCCCACTAGGTGGTGCCAGCATCTGGAGTTCAAATGCAGTGACTGAGGCCCTAGTGTGCCAATTCTCTCTATATATAAAAAATAAATACAAAACTTTTAAAGAAAATGACTATACAGTACAGACATCACCAATAGAAAAGTCTATGTAGTATAGGACATATCTTTGGGAAAGGAGGTTCCTTATTTATTTTTATTTATTTATTTGAGACAGAGACAGAGAGAGAGAGAGAGAGAGAGGGAGAGAATGAATGGGCATGCCAGGACCTCTAGCCATGGCAAATGAACTCCAGACACATGTGCCACTTTGTGCATCTGGCTTACATGGGTACTGGGGACTCGAACACAAGTCATTAGGCTATGCAGGCAAGCACCTTAACTACTGAGCCATTTCTCCAGACCACAGCAGGGGATTCTAAATCTCACCCCAATTTCCATCTCAGTAGAAGAGGACAGGCTTTGTGAACTAGTTGCACTTCTTAAGCATCCTTTCTGGTGACCTCACAAAGCAGGGCCCATCTCATTGGCACAGAGAGGGTCATAGGCTCCATAGTATGACCCCAGGGTTAGCAAGGACCATCTTGTGTCTCAGGAAGCACCAGGCAGAGAGCTCTGGTGGGTGGGGACGGGGTGTGCAGATGTGGTGGAGGCAGTGGAGGCTTGAGTTAATTTCCTTCCTGTCTATCCCAGGAGAAAGGAAGATTTCCTCACTGAAAAAGGTGAGATTCCCTATTTTGCTCCTTTCTAGGGCACTACAGAGACTCTCAGCAGCATGAGAAACTTTATTTCAGGACACACACACACATCTATTCACCCCAGATAGGACACAAATGACAGAACAAAGCTGGAGTCACCAAAACCAGTTCTGGTGAACCAATGAGTTGACTGGGGTTATTTAAAGAGCAAGGTGGCCGGCGTGTTGGTACACACCTTTAATCCCAGCACTTGAGAGGCAGAGGTAAGAGGATCTTTGAGTTCAAGGCCAGCCTGAGACTACATAGTGAATTCCAGGTCAGCTTGGTTTAGAGTGAGACCCTACCTCCAAAAACCAAAAATAAATAAATAAATAAATAAATATAAAAAAAAACAAAAAAAAGTGAGGCTTTGATCACTGGAGCAACTGATGACTCAAAGGCAGCTGCATCCTAAAAAGCTCACCCCAGCATTGTTCCCCAACAATTTAGGGAAGCCTGGGAGAGATTCCCTGCCAGCAGCTGTTTACCCTTTCTAATCTTAGGGAGGGGTCTTGCTACCTTTTAAGTTTCAGCTCTCCCAGAGTTATTGACCTCTTGAGTGGGCTGAGCCTTACTGAGCACCCCCACCTCCAAAGAGCGGAACTGTTTCAATTCAGAGATTCCTGCTGCCCCTCCGCAGTTGTTTACTGCTTCTATAACTTTTGGGAATGGTCCTGTGACCTTTTAACTTTCAGCTCTTCCTGACTGACTTCTGGACCTCCTGAGTCACCCACACCTCCTTCCTCCAAGAGGAAGCATTTCAAATCAGAGAAACTTGCCCCACAACACCTCTGTTTCATCTAAGCCAGGCTCCATAATCCCTCAAGGAGGCCTATGACCTATGACCATTGTGTGTCGGAGGCTTACTGGGTTTGAGAACTCCCACATGGAGCATAGAAGTCTCATGGTCATATGCATGAACCCTGTCTTTGAGAGAGGTCACATAGAGAAAGTTTCGGAAGCTTTGGGGTGCTATGTGCCTACCTCTGTATGATCAGGCCCTAAGATGTCCTGGGTATGGTGAGAGACTATAGGAGACAAGTAGATTTCTTGGCTAGGTAGACAGACAAGGCACCTTGATAGGTGGCTATATTCTCTTTCTGCAGTGAACCAAACTGGTGACTAAAGATGGCCAAGAGGACTGCTCACTTTCTGGTTCTTCTCCCACGAGGACAAAGGACACAGAGGCACCCTGTCTGGAACATGTGCAGTGCTGAGTTCTGTCATGGGTCAATCAGTGTCTCGGTCTTTGTTTAAGCCAACCAAGCATAGACTCCGGGTGGGAGGGCTTCTCTTACACAATAAGAAGCCCATCGCCCCAGGGGTGCTGGATTTCCACCTCTGCCAGGCCTTCCTCAGATTAGGAGTCTATTTCTCTTTGCCCCTTCACTTCCACTTTTTAAAAATATTTTTTCTTGATATCATTTAGTTGAGAGGCAGAGAGAGAGAGAGGGAGAGAGAAGGAGAAAGAGAATGGGCATGCCAGGGAATGCCAGGGCATACAGGTGGTGTAAATAAACTCCAGACACATGTTCCACCTTATGTTTCCGGCTTATGTGGGTCCTGGGGAATTGAACCTGGGTTCTTTTTGAATAAACTTTGCTCCGGATTGTCTTTAATTAAACTAGAAGTGCCTGTAAGGAGAGAAATGACTTTGAATGTGTAAGAGAGAATCTGGTCCTTCCCCATCTCTTTTTCTGTAAAGAAGTAATTCCTTTCCCTAGAAACCTGGCAGAGTGCCTGGACATCTGGCGTGAAGGCTCTGCCTTCTTTCCTTTTCTTAAGCTCTGTTTCTATAAACTCTATAGTAAAATCTTTGTAAACATCACCCCGTATGTTCTGCAGATTTCATTTATCACAATTCATAAGATAAGAACCTGGAGACCACTGACTCAGTGAAGTTTTGTGTGGCCATGAGCTTTAGGCACCCTAACTCCATGGTTACAGCCCATCCAAGAGCCAAGAAAATCTCCATCACTCTCAAAGATACCCCACATGCCTATATCAAAAGTCCAGTAGGAGGAACTAGCCCACCTCAGAGAGGGACTAGCTCATCTTCCTTTAAAACAGAGAGTCTTGGTCTATAGAGATAGCTCAGCAGTTAACGCTGAGTCAGTTAAGGCATGTGCCTGCAATGGCTATGGACCCAGGTTTGATTCCCCAGTAGCCACATAAAGCCAGATGTACAAGGTGGCATATGCATCTGCAATGGGTATACAGTGACTAGAGGCCCTGGTGTGCCCATATTCTTTTTTCATTCTTTCTGCATCTTTCACTCCACTCTCTCACAAATAACTAAAATAATAATTAGAAAAACAGTCTTTTCTCCCTGCTTGCTTCATTCCTCTGGAACTCAAACATCTTTGAGTCACAGCCACAGAGTCACTCAGGCCTGGAGTTATCCCCTTAGTTTATCCTGAGGTGGTGACATGATCACACTATCCTAGGGAACCTGCAGGTGACACACTGGCTCTGTGGATGAGGTCAGGATCCGGGACACCTGACGCTATGGCAGGGGAGCAGGCTCCTGCATCCATGGCGAACCACAGGTGGCTGGTTTGTGCTGACTTGGCAGGATCAGAGCAGAAGTGGTGTCACTGTAACACCCCAAGTCTCCTGTCCCTTTCTGTGGCTCTAAAATAGTCATCTACAATTGAGGGTTCACAGAAAGTGAGCAGTTGGATCTCAGGAAACATGGAAAGTGAGTGGGAACAGACTTGAACACAAAGAACATGGCTTTTGGTGTGTTAATATCTATATTTATTCATTTACACAGATATCTAGGCAAGATTTTAAAAATATGATCAACTTTATAAAGAATGCAGTGATACAGATAGATGTTGCATGTACCCACGAGGAGGTAGATATCGACATCACAGGCCCTGTAAGGGGATGCTGGTCAGTGTAGATAAGTTCTCTGTTCAGACAGAAAATGGCCAAGCTGACGCCACTCCACCATGATGCTCACCTGCCATGTTCAGGGTGAACTCCACTCCACACAACTCTCCAACTGTCCGGGCCACTGCTGCTTCAGTGTCTATGTGATGGCATCAGTGGGGTCTACTCTCTGGATCTATGTGTCCAGTTGTCTAGGTGGACTTGTCTTATCCTCCCCCTCCTTCACACTATCCCCATGCATAAGGGGCCTTGTTCCTGTCATGGCTTAATCAGTTTCTGGAAGTCTCATGCTCCAATCTGACAGATGCAGGGAACAGCTCAGGGTCCTGTGCCCTGAGGTCACATCAGAAAGTGAAGATGCTGGAGCTCTGCCAATCATCACCCTGGGGAGCTAGCACCAAGGTTGACAGTATGATTGGGAATCCCACAGAGGACCCACCTAATGCTCAGCACATGATACCAAGAGAGACTTGGATATTAGGGCAGAGGAGGGTCTCAAGAAACAGCTAGAAGAACTCACATCTCTTGTCTCAGGAATGAAAAACAGAGTCATTCAAACTTTATCTATGCCTAAGATGTCAGATGGGCCATTTCTGAATGGACAGAGTACATAGAGATACTTCACTGTGAGTCTACATTGTACAACACCGTGAACCTTTCAACACCATGAACTTTTCATGCCCCAAACCCATGCTGTACTCTAGTCCAGACATTAGTAATGGTTGAGCCTCTGCATGCCCCAGACGTCGCTGGTTGCACAACTCTGAGGAGTCAGGTATAGCCCACAGACTCCAGCTCAGGAAGCCTCTCCTCCAGAGACAAGATGCTGACCCACAATCTGGCAGGGGCAGTCATTAACTAACTAGACAGAAAGGAACTCCCAACTAGCCATGGGATTCTGCAACAGACATGGGCCTTAAGAAAGAAAGTGTTACATAATACTAAATGGGGAAAAACTGGAAGCTTTTCCACTAAAATCAGGGTGTCCACTGTCCCCACTTTTATTTAATATAGTTCTGGAAGTCTTAGCCATAGCAATAAGGCAAGAGACATGCATAAAAGGGATACAAATTGGAAAGGAAGAGGTCAAGGTATCATTAATTGCAGATGACATGATTCTATATATAAAAGACCCTAAAGAATCTACTAGCAAACTGTTAGAGCTGATAAAAACCTACAGTCATGTAGCAGGATACAAAATAAATACACAGAAATCAGTAGCCTTCATATATGCTAACAACAAACACACAGAGAATGAAATCAGAGAATCACTCCCATTCACAATTGCATCAAAGAAAATAAAGTACCTTGGAATAAACCTAACCAAGAAAGTAAAGAATCTCTACAATGAGAACTTTAAAACACTCAAGCAAGAAATTGCAGAAGACACTAGGAAGTGGAAAAACATCCCTTGTTCCTGATTGGAAGAATCAATTTTGTGAAAATGGCAATCTAACCAAAAGCAATCTACACATTTAATGCAATCCCCATCAAAATTCCAAAGGCATTCTTCATGGAAATAGAAAAAACAATCCAAAAATTCATTTGGAATCACAAAAAACCTCGAATATCTAAAAAAATACTGAGCAACAAAAATAAGGCTGGTGGTATCACCATACCTGATTTTAACCTATACTACAGAGCCATAGTAACAAAAACAGCATGGTACTAGCACAAAAGCAGACTTGTAGATCAATGGAACAGAATAGAGGACCCAAATGTAACTGCAGGTAGCTATAGCCACCTGATATTCGATAAAAATGCCAAAAATACTCATTGGAGAAAATACATCCTCTTCAGCAAATGGTGTTGGGAAAACTGGATATATATCTGTAGAAGGATGAAAATAGATTCTTCTCTTTCTCCATGCACAAGAATTAAGTCCAAATGGATTAACGACCTTAACATCAGACCTGAAACTCTGAAACTGCTAGAGGAAAAAGTAGGGGAAACCCTTCAACATGTTGGTCTTGGCAAAGACTTTCTGAATACAACCCCAATTGCTCAGGCAATAAAACCACAGATTAACCACTGGGACCTCATGAAAATACAAAGATTTTGCACTGCAAAGGACACAGTGAAGAAAGCAAAGAGGCAACCTAGAGAATGGGAAAAAATCTTCGCCAGCTATATATCTGATAGAGGATTAATATCTAAGATATACAAAGAACTCAAGAAGTTAAATAATAAGGAATCAAACAAACCAATCAAAAATGAGCTGTGGAGCTAAATAGAGAATTCTCAAAGGAAGAAATACGAATGGCATATAAGCATCTAAAAAAATGTTCTATGTCACTAGTCATCAGGGAAATGCAGATTAAAACTACATTGAGATTCCATCTCACTCCTGTCAGATTGGCTACCATCATGAAAACAAATGATCATAAATGTTGTAGGGGAAGTGGAAAAAGAGGAACCCTTCTACACTGTTGGTGGGAATGCAATCTGGTCCAGCCATTGTGGAAATCAGTGTGGAGGTTCCTAAAACAGCTAAAGATTGATCTACCATATGACCCAGCTATAGCACTCCTAGGCATAAATCCTAAGGACTCATCTCATTTCCTTAGAAGTACGTGCTCAACCATGTTTATTGCTGCTCAATTTATAATAGCTGGGAAATGGAACCAGCCTAGATGTCCTTCAACTGATGAGTGGATAATGAAGATATAGCACATTTATACAATGGAGTTTTACTCAGCGGTAAAGAAAAATGAAGTTATGAAATTTTCAGACAAGTGGATGGATATGGAAAGAATTATACTAAGTGAGGTAACCCAGGCCCAGAAAGCCAAGAACCACATGTTCTCCCTCATACGTGGATCTTAGCTATAAATGATTGGGCTTCTGTGCGAGAAGGAAAAAACTCAGTAGCAGAGGCCAGTAAGTTAAAGAAGGAGATAGAAAGGGAAGAGAAAGAAAGGGAGGAGGGCTTTTATTAGGTTGGTATTGTATATATGTAAGTAGAAAGATTGAGATGGGGAGGGGATATGATGGAGAATGGAATTTCAAAGGGGAAAGGGGGGAGGGTAATACCATAGGATATTTTTTATAATCATGGAAAATATTAATAAAAATTGAGAAAATAAAAGATAATAATATATGGACATTTAGAAAAATAAAAGGCAAACATAATCACATTTGTGGAACCAATTTGGTAAAAAAAAAAAAAAAGAAGAAGAAGAAGGAAAGTGTTCGGCATGAGAAATGGCTTAGTGGTTAAGCACTTGCCTGTGAAGCCTAAGTACCCCGGTTTGAGGTTCAATTCTCCAGGACCCATGTTAGCCAGATGCACAAGGGGGCACATAGGTTTGGAGTTCGTTTGCAGTGGCTGGAGGCCTTGGCATACCCATTCTCTCTCTCTATCTAACTCTCTCTCTGTGTCACTTTCAATAAATAAATAAATAAAATATACAAAAAAAGGAGGAGAAAGTGTCACTCAGGAGTTTTACCCAAGGCATATGGGGTGATTTCTGTCATTAAGAAAAAAGGGAAGTAAGTAAAGAGGACAGCTCAGCAGAGGAAACTGACGCCCACAGCCTTGAGAACAGTCACGCTGCCTCCGTCTCCCTCTTCTCTCCTCTGTGCTCATCCCCAGGAAGAAGCTCCTCAGAGCCGCCCAGCCCGGTGCTCAGTGTCTGCTGCTCGGCCTCTGCCCTGCAGTATCACCTGCATCCTCCCTGAAGCTTCTCCAGGACTGGGAAGACAACTAGACCTGGAGAGGACCCCACAGTGCTGTGTGGATGGAGGAGCTGAAGGAGTGAAGGAGACTCCATGGGGAGGCCCTGAGAGGAAAGATCAGACCGTAGCCAGCCTCATCCGGGGGGCTATATGCTAACCATTGTTGACATGAGGACCAAAAAGTCAGCTGATGATAGGCTCAGGGAGAAGTTCTGACATATGTGTCTGCAGACAGCCTTGTCCCATTTCTGCTGGTGCCCCAGCCCTAGGAAGATAAGCACCAGGCTCCTGGGGAGGGCAGTTCCTCTTTCTGTGGGGCTACTGATGTGTCAATCTGTCTCCCAGAACACTAGGGCAACAAAGGCCGCATCCTGCCTGTCTAGCAATTGGCAATTGGCAGACCAGCAGCCAGTGAGACAAGACGCAATGACCTCCACGCTCACTCTCCTGCTCAGCCTCGGTGAGATGCGAAGACGGGAAGGAGAACCCGAGTCTGGGACAGACCCCACCCCACAGCCAGGCACTCCACGAGGATACACCAGGGCTTCCGGAGGTGGTGGGGAGAGAGGACCTGCTCGGGCTCCAGGGGCAAATCTTTCATAGGGACCTCTTTTCCAGGGCTGAGTCAGGGCTCCAGGAACATGGCGAAGGCAGGTGAGTTTGTGCCCAGCCTGCCCAGGTGCCTCTACCTTACTGGACGATGTTGTACATCTGGGTAGTGGGTATGGAGAACAACTGATGGTGGGGATGCCTGGAGGGTCGTGGGGCTGAGGGCTGGGATCTGAGGCAAGAATGTCTCTGATTTTCTGGCAGAGATCTCCACACCTACCATTTGGGCTGAGCCAGGTTCTATTGTCACCTGGGGGCCTCTGTGACCATCTGGTGTCAGGGGACCTTTGGAGCTCTGGAGTACCATCTGGATAAAAAAGGAAGCCCACCACACTGGGACAGACAGACCCCCCTGGAACCTGGGAACAAGGCCAACTTCTCAATCGTGTCCATGACAGAGCACCATGCTGCTACTATGGCAGTCCTGCTGGACTGTCAGAGCACAGTGACCCCCTGGAGCTTGTGGTGACAGGTAAGAGGACACTCAGGGGTCTCAGCCCTTAGGACCTGTCCCCAGGAAAGGGCTGTGCTATAAGGGTGTCCCTCTCACACCGCCCAAACCTTGCAGACAGCATAGGAGGTGTGAGTCTATTTAACAAGCTGCTGCCTCCTTCTCTCCTAGGAGTCTACAGGAAGCCCACCATCTCAGTCTTGTCCAGCTCTGTGGTGGCCTCAGGCAGGAACATGACCATTCAGTGTGGTTCCCAGCTGGAATTTAGCAAGTTCATTCTGAGTAAGGAAGGAGAACACCCGCAGTCCAGGACCCTGAATGCACAGCTTCTGCACACTGGGCAGATGCAGGCACTGTTCCTTGTGAGCACCCTGAACTCTACCCAGAGGTGGACATTTAGATGCTACAGCAGTTACCAGAACAATTCTCATGTCTGGTCAGAATCTAGTGACCCCCTAAAGCTCCTGGTGTCAGGTGAGGATGTGTGGCCATGAGCCCCACTTCCAGAAGAACCACTGTGAGGCATAGCTAAGAGGATTGGGAACTCCTGACCTAGAGACCAAGACTGTGAGAAACAGTAAGTCCTGCAGAGCAGGGCAGGAGTGGACAGGTGCTTGTCACAAACCAGCTCCTCTTCTTCCCCTCTGACTGTCCAGAAACTCCTTGCTCCTGATCCAGAATGGCCTTGTCCTAGCCCATGACAAGACCATTACCTCACAGAGCTACTCTGTCACTAGCTATGACAGACTTGCTCTGTCCAAGGAAGACAATGTGACCTCCCCCCACATCCCAGTTCCCTGACTGGTAGCACCAGACTGGGTTATCTTAGACACACTTCCCCCTGGATGCTGTGAGTGGCCCCTACAGGGTCCTGGAAAGAAGCTACAGTGAACACAGCCTCTCCTTCAAGTGGTCAGACGCCAGCGATGGTAACCCTGAGTACAGTTAAGGAGCCCAGAAGGTTCAGCCAAGGAGTCAGACTCAGGCCATCCTAGAGGAGGTCAGGAAAGAATGGCTGAGATGAGCAATGGGGACATCTGACAGAGAGAGGCAGAAGCAAGGGAATATTGGCAGGCACAGTGTCAGAGCAAACAGAGACAGAGAAGCCCACATCCTTAGAGGGAGGCTCTGATGATGGCTCAGCTCAGGACAAGGTGTACAGCCCTCCATCAGCCTTCTCTCTAGCACAGCCCCCTGTCACACTCTCTCTGTCAGTGTGACCAGTCTCCACAGTGTCCTCGGGAGAGAAGATGACCCTGCTCTGTCAGCCATGGAGCCCTGTGGACACTCTCCTCCCCAACGAGGAAGCAGTCAATCTTCTCCTATGTCTAAAATCCAAAGTCCTAGCTCAGCTGCACCAGGTGGAATTCTCCATGAGTGCTGTGACCGTGGCTTTCACGGTGATATGAAGAGGCTGAGACTGAGTTTCTTAGTTTCCTCTGTAGGCATCAGTTCAGGCTGCCTTCTCCCTTCTGCCTTAAATGTCTCCATCTGAGCTAGGGATGCTACCTGGATGTGGCCTTGCAAGGGCCCCTCATTGCTGATATTCTGTGGCATCCTAGACCTGGTCCAGTCCCCACCCCTTACTGGGTCTGTGTTGCTTCTCTCAGTAAAACACTTCTGGGGGTGAAAAAGGTAAGGGAGGGGTAAGGTGCAAGACATTTTACCCATAATTCTTGTGGGGAGTCTGCCTAGTAAAGAGGAAGCCACAGTATTATGGAAACAGCAAAGGTTTATGAGAACCCACTGGTTTAGAAGCCCTTGTTCCTGGATGGCATCAAATCCTTCTGATTTTCTCTTCAGAGCCACTGCATGACCTGGTGGCACCAACCTCTCCTTGAGTGTGTGTTGGGCGAGGAGGTCTGAGAAAGGGCCGTGCAGGCCTGACTTGGACATAGTGGAGAAGCTGGGCTGCTGTGAAAGAGGAACTGGTGAGATAGGGACAGGACACGGAGCACAGGGACAATCCCTTGGTGGCTCTTTTTTCCCCCCAGTTCTTGCAAAGCATTTCATCTCCCTCCCTCACACCAGGAGGCCTGAGGCCTCAGACCAGGGAAGTTGTCATGCTACAGACTGACTGTGGTTACCGCTCTGCACAGTCCCTCCTGAGCTCTCCGGGAGTCCACACTCATTGCAAACCCCAGGCTGTGCACATGCCCACCACAGGCATTTGGGGATCACTGCCTGACAAGTCTTGTGGACAAGTTGTATCCTGTCTACATTTTCTTATTTTTAAAAAATAGTTTTTTTGTGATCTGGGGAAATGGCTTAGTGGTTAAGGCATTTGCCAGTGAAGCCTAGGACCCTCGTGTGATTCTCCAGGACCCATGTAAGCCAGATGCACAAGGGGGTGCAGCTATCTGGAGGCATCTGGAGTTCATTTGCAGTGGCTGGAGGCCCTGGTGTGCCCATTCTCTTTCTCTCTGTCTGCGACTCTTCCTCTCTCTCTCTCCCTCTCTCTCTATCTCTCTCCATCTCTCTCTTTCAAATAAAGAAGTTAATGAAATAAAATAAAAATATTTTTATTTCTTTGCAAGCAGAGAGAGATAGACGAGAGATAGTAAGAGAGAGAATAGGCACAACAGGGCCTCCAGCTACTGCAAATGAACTCTAGATGCATGTGCCCCCTTGTGCATCTGGATTACATGGGTCCTGGGAATTGAACTTGTGCCACTGGGTTTCATAGTTAAGTGCCTTAACTACTGATTCATCTCTCCAGCCCCTGTCTACATTTTATGTTTACACTGCCACATTTTTACTCCTTTCCTCCTGAAACTTAAAATATCTTCTTGCAGTATTTAAGATCCACAGATGTATACTTTAAAGGAAGTCAGTGTACTATTTTGGGGAGATTAGATTCGTTTGTACACTTCTGATACAAAATACATTCATATTATCACATTTAATTATCCAAGATGTTTAAAGCTGAGATTTATTAATGGACTTTAGAAATTTTTTGCAGTTCCATTCATAAAGCTATGAATATTCATAGGCAATCTTTTTTCTAAAAGCATGTGCCACCATAGCCAGCTTACTTCAAATTTTTTTTTTAATTTATAAAAGAGAAAGTGGGCTAGAGAATTGACATGGCAGGGCCTTACCAGTGCAAGTGAACTCCAGACATGTGCGCCACCTTGTGCATATAAACCTCCTGTGTGCCTGTGTCACCTCGTGTGTCTGCCTTTCGTGGGTTCTTGGAGACGAACCTGGGTCCCTAGGCTTCTCAGGCAGGCACTTAGCCAATAACCTGTCTCTCCAGCCCCACTCATGGACAGTCTTAAGAACTGCTCAACAATTTTAATAAGTAGTAAGGGCTATTAAGTGCTTTGTGACTTCAAAATATTAAGTATAAATAGGAGACCACTAGGTTTGAACTTAGTCATTTTATTTTACTTTTTGTTAAGTTAGCTTCTCATCACTTCCAAATGCCTTTTGAACAATTTTTCTGATTTATTAACAGCACTTAACAGCAGTCAGATTATGATGGAAATTTTCATCTTACTTTCTCACTAACACTAACTTTCCTTCCTTTTAAGTATAATCTATATGTACACAAATATCTTCCATGATGAAAACATGTATCTATAATTTTACAATATACATCAAAAAATGTTTATTTCCATGGTACATCTTCAACACTTTTATACCATAGGAACAGGTTTTATTTTTTTGATTTTTTCCTTTGAGGCAAGCCCGACAGACTGGCCCTTTTTTTATGAGAAAGAAAAGGCAAGTGTGTGTGTGTGTGTAAGAGAGACAGAGAGAGAGGTGATTGACATGCCAGGGTCTCCAGCCACCTTAATCGAACCCCAGGTGGGTGGGCCACTCTGTGCAGATGTGCAACCTTACCCATGTGTTACCTTGTGCATCTGCCATGTGTGGGACATGGAGTCAAACATGGGTCCTTAGGCTTCACAGGCAAGCACCTTAACTGCTAAGCCATCTCTCAGGCCAAAAGCAGGTTTTCTTAAGCACTGGCTTAATTATCTTTAAGAATACACAAGCACCTCTGTGTGTGCATCTGTGTGTGCTGCACTGTAATGGATTCTAACTCTGCGGTATTTAGTTCATGAGAATGATGATGCTTAGGGGGAATAGACTTGAGGGGGATGCAAGTGAGGGGCCCCCAGAATGTTTTGGGGTTCTGATAGTGACATTGTGGAGCCCCTGAGGACCAGCCCCAGACACCTGATCCTTCATATATCCTTGGCTGCTGAGAGAATTAATAATTAATTATCTGTGCCCAGGCTGAGCAGAGAGCAGAGAGGATTCCATTAGTTCTGAACTGGGGATCATTTCTCATTCATCCTGAGCTCCCCAGAAACCCAGATAACTGTTCTCTTGCAAGGTGACTGAGACATAAGGTCTGAGCTCACAGAGCACAGCTAGGCTGGATTACCATCAAGGTCAGAGGGAAAGCGTCCACTGGGGTCTGCATGAAGTTAGGGCCTGAGACTAAGACATAGGAATGTGTAATTCAGGGGAAAGTTAGGGTCTCATGAAAAGTTTCACACCCCCTTTTCTTCTTCTTTATTTATCACAAACAGCTGAGACCATCATCCCATCACAGAATAAGTCACACACAAAGATACCTGAGCAAGGAGAACGCTGTTATGGGCGCTACATATGGAAGGTCCAGTCCTGTCCATAGGAAGCCGGTGTCTTAGACAGGTGTGCAGGGATGCTCTAGTGATTTGTGGTTGTCCCTGACTTCTGTGACTTTTTGTCCATTCTCAGAGTCACAGCCCCAGGATCATACAGTGGAGAATCTCATCCGGATGTCTATGGCTGGCTTAGTCCTCGTGATTCTTGGGATTCTGCTGCTTGAGGCTTGGCACAGCCAGAGAAGGACCCAGCATGCAGCCATGAGATTACAAAGAAGAGAAACCCATAGCTTTGGGTCTCAAGCACATACCCAAGTCGGAAATATATATGTGCAACACAATGCAATCACAAGAATATGAGCAGGAGTGTCTTTGTGGAAATACCAAAAGTGGTAAAATAGAAAAATCCATCTATCCAAACAAAGAATATATTCTGGCCATCTATGGTCACGCTGGAATATTGCAGAGGAGAAAATGCAGAAACAAATTCTACAGTGAACAACATGGATCAGTTTCCAATACTGATTTTGAATTAGTTAAATATAAAGCCTGAATGATTTCAACAGAGTTATCAAAAGAATAAATACAAAATCCAATAAATATATTGAAAATGTTCAGCATTGTTAGACATTAGACAAGTACAAATCAAGCTTCCTTCTCACTCAAGTCAATCTGGCTGTGCTCAAGAAAATAAATGACAAGTGATGACAAGAATGTGGGGGAAAAGACCTTTGCTGTTGTTGGTGGAAATGTAAATGGGTGTAGGCATTAGGAAATTAGTATGGACTTGGAAGAAGGAGAATCAATAAACAATTTTTTACTTGAAAATTCCAGAATCATACCTAATATTCTGCATGTTAACTACAGAAAACAACTAAAAATAGCACTGCCATGTCTCAGCTAAACCACTTCTCTTAATATAGCTGAGGCTTCTAGGTCAACAAACCATGGAGATATCTTTACATCTACATTTATTTCAGGAGGAGTCATAATGACCATATATAGGACCACCTTAGTTACCCATCAACAGAAGAATGGATATGGAAAAGGTGGTTTGTGCCCACAGTGGACTTTGACTCATCCATAAAGAAGAACAAAACTAGGGCATTTGAAGGAAGATGGATGGAACTGGGGATTATCATGTTAAGAGAAATAAGCAAGAGTTTTTCAAATATCACATGCTTTATCTCACATACACACTCTAGAATATATATATATATATATATATATATATATATATATGTATACATATACATATATATATACATATACATATATATATGTATATATATATATACCTGTTTTGGAAGAAAACATATATATATGTTTTCTTCCAAAACAGGTTTTTAAAACAATTATATATTATTTTTTAAATAAAATTTTATATTTTATTTATTTGAGGCAGAGAGAGGGAGAGAGAGAAGGAGAGAGGAGAATGGGCATGGCAGGGCCTCAAGCCACTGTAGATAAACCCCAGATACATGGACCATCATGTGTATCTGGCTTACACAGGATCTGGAGAATTGAATCTAGGTCCTTAGGCTTTGCAGGCAAGCTCCTTAACCGCTAAACAATCCCACCAGCCCTATTTTATTTTTTGCTTGTCATGGTGGTGTTGTTTGGGAAGGTTGTGGAATCTCTAGGATGTGGTGCATTGCTGGAGTGTGTCTCTGGAGTATGGGCCTTAAGGTGTGGTGTGGGCCTGTTCCCACATGATGTTCTATCCCCCCCCCCTCTTCCCTGTATCCTGGTGTGTGACCTTGTCATACAGGCTTCCTGCTCCTACCATACCTTCCCCACCATAATAGTCTCTCCTTTCTGGAAGTGTAAGCCAAATTACACCTATTTCTTTCCACTTCTACTATTTCTACCTGTTTCTACTTCTGGTTGGGTATTCTTTCTTGGCAATGAGAAAATAACTGACACCTTAAGAAATTCATAACATACAGAGACATGTTCACTATATATATTTTATGAGATTCCAGAAACCATCCTGAACATTATACTCTACAATAAAATAAAAAATGACAGTGTTTATCAAACATACTTTACATGGGTAGGGAGAGCAAGAGGTATACTTCAGAACTAGTTAAGGCCTTGTCAGTTGTCTGGTTTGATGTTATTATCATGGACAATGGCATTTCAAAGGGGAAAGTTGGGGAAGGGAGGGTATTACCGCGGGGTAATTTTTATAACCAGGGAAGTTGTTAATTAAAAAAATGGAAAAAAAAGAACATTTAGATAGAGGCAGGGGAGATGTCTCAGCAGTTAAGGACTCTTACTTTTAAAGCCTGCCTACCAGGGCTTGATTTCCTACTGGGAAAAGCCATGGAAATTCAGAGGCACAAAGTGACATATGGATTTGAAGATCATTTGCAGTGGCAAAAACCCTGATGTACCCATCCTATCTCCCTCCCACCCTTCTTCTTTCTCCCTTCTTCTTCTCCTTCTCCTTTTTCTCTCTATCATACATAAATGAAATATTTAAAACTTTAGCCAGGCGTGGGGGCACACACCTTTAATCCCAGCACTGGGTAGGCAGTGGTAGGAGGATGGCTGTAAACTGAGGCCAGTTTAAGACTACACAGTGAGTTTCAGGTCAGCCTGGGCTAGAGTGAGACCCTGCCTCAAGCACGCCTTTAATTTGGAAGGCAGAGGTTGGAGTTTCACTGAGAGTTCAAGGCCACTCTAAGTCTACATAGTGAGTTCCTGGTCAGCCTGGACTACAGTGAGACTCTACCTCAAAAAAAAAAAAAAAAAATTAGATAGCTCGTGTAATTCTCTGTACATTGGTCTTGGAAGATTCATCGGTGTTGTACTGGCAAAGCAGCCTTCTGTAACAGAATACCTCATATGCAGCAGTTGCCAGTTTCTGCAAACACCCACACTGACACTAGCCAGCCAAGGAGTTAGCTTTGAGGTAAGTGAGAAAAACCACAGATGCGTCATCTTAGTGGTCATAGTCACATGTCCTTAGGTGGTTAAGCAATCTAGAAGTTGCAGTTAGCTAATTTCTGCTATGTCAGAAATTGAGTCAATCAAGCATTTCCTCACACATGTATACTAATGAAGGATCCATATCCTCAAAAGACTCTAGTGTTATATATTTTTCTTTCTTTGGGGGATAGGATTTGTTTCAGACAATTATGTAAGATAGAAATCCATTGTTATCTTTCCCCTTCCCTTTCCTTCTTTTTCCTTCATTCCTTCCTTTATTTAGATTTTATTTTATTTTTTGAGGGCAGCCCAACAGACTGCAACCCCCCCCCCCCTTTGGTCTGTCTTTCTTTCTTTCTTTCTTTCTTTCTTTTTTTTTTTTTTTTTTTTTTTTTTTTTGGTTTTTCGAAGTAGGGTTTCACTGTAACCCAAGCTGACCTGGAATAGCCTCCAACTCATGGCAATCCTCCTACCTCTGCCGCCTGAGTGCTGGGATTAAAGGCATGCGCCACCACACCAACCCCCTTTTGTTTTTTTGAAGTAGGGTCTTACTTTAGCCTAGGCTGACCTGGAACTCACTATGTAGTCTCAGGATGGCCTGGAACTCACAGCGATCCTCCTACCTCTGCAACCGGAGTGATGGGATTAAAGGTGCATGTCACCACACCTGACAGCGCCCCCTTTTAATGAAAGGGAGTGAAAGCAAGAGAGAGTGAGAATTGGCACACTAAGGCCTCCAGTCACTTTAATCGAACTCCAGACACATGCACCACCTTGTGCACATGTGCCACCTTGTGTGCTTGTGGCACCTTGTGCATCTGGCTTACGTGAGACGTGAAGAGTCAAACGTGGATCCTTGGGCTTCACAGGCAAGCGACTTAATCACTAATACATCTCTCCAGCCCTTTCTTTCTTCTTCTTTTTTCTCTCTTTTGGTGGAGGGTTTCAAGGTAATGTCTCACTCTAACCCAGACTAACCTGGAATTCACTATATAGTCTCAGAAAGGCTTCAAACTCATGGCTATCCTCTTACCTCTGCCTTCCCAGTCAACTTGGGATTAAAAGCATGTGTCACCCCACCTGGCCAGGCCTTGTTTTTGTGTTTGCCTTTTGCAATTAAAAAAAAATTATATGCAGGGCTGGAGAGATGGCTTAGCAGTTAAGTGATTGCCTGTGAAGCCTGAGGACCCCTGTTCGAGGCTCGATTAACCAGTACCCACATTAGCCAGGTGCACAAGGGGTCACCCGCATCTTGAGTTCCTTTCAGTGGCTGGGGCCCCTGGTATGCCCATTCTCTCTCTCTCTCTCTCTCCCTCTCTCTCTCTCTCTCTCTCTCTCTCTCTCTCTGTGTGTGTGTGTGTGTGTGTGTGTGTGTGTGTGTGTGTGTGTGACTCTCAGATGAATAAATAAAAATAAACAAAAAAGCTTATTTGCAAATTTCACTTCCTTTCTCCCCATCCTCCAGGATGGGGACATAGCCACTCACAGGGAGCTTGGATTCGGTTAGTGTGGATGACTGGGCAGTGGCTGTTGTGTCAGTCACCATCAGTACTGGCTGAGGCCAAGGCTGGGAGAAGTCACAGTTTCCTTTCTTAGATTGCAAATAGCAGACCCATGGGAGGATGTTGCTCTTCTCAGCACATGGATAGATGCCTATACCTGGTCTTGATCTTTGTTTGAGTGCCCAGATGGTCACTCATCTGTCCTCATAACCTAGCATTCCATGGTCTATATCTTGCCTATTTATTCTTGTTGGGATTTGCCACCCTTATTCCATTATGACTTGAAATGACACTGTAAGACAGGGAGAAGGCTCATGTCACAGACATGTAGAAAACACTTAATATGAAATCTGTTCATACTTTAATCCTACACTATAATGCTATTGCATAAAGGGACTATGTTGTCTTGCAGATCTCTAGATCTCTCTCTCTTTCTCTTTCTCTTTTGCTCTCTCACTCTCTCTAAACTACAAAATCTATAGACTATTTTCCCCTCTCAGAATCATACTGCTGCTGTATGTGGACCTTACCTGGGACAAATGAAGGGCACAAGTGTCCCCCACTCCAAATCAACATCAGCACTTCTGGTAAATCGTTAGGAAGAGCTGCAGTTCTCTGCTTCCTAAATAGCAACAGGAACCAACTCCTGGAGAATTCACACCAAGTGAAACAGAAAAACAATAAAAAATAGGGGACATTGAAAATGCAACACACAACCATCTCGACACCAATGTGCAGAATACCACAAAGACACATGGAAGGGCTGGGGAGATGGCTCTGCAGGTAAGGGCCGGACACTCAAACCAAAGATGCATCTGGAGTTCATTTGCAGCAAGCAAGAGGCTCTGGCATGTCCACATTCCCACTGTATGTCTCTGCCTCTCAAATCATAAATAAAAGTAGTACTCACTTTATTTAACTGCTGATCCACACCTAAGTTTATGCCTATTAATAACTTTTAGTTGGGTGTGGTGGCACATGCCTTTAATTCCAGCACTTAGGAGGCAGAGATAGGAGGGTTGCTGTGAGTTCAAGGCCACCCTGAGACTACATAGTGAATATAGTGAATTCCAGGTCAGCTTGAGCTAGAGTGAGACCCCACCTCAAAATACAAAAACAAACTGAAAAAGAAAAAACTTTCTTATGTTCTGTCAGTCCCTGACTGTCACTACTATTGACTTTTGTTTTTGTTTTATACGTTTGGCTCATTCACTTATGACATATTTTTAGTTAGCATGTAAAGAAATAGCTTCACTATGGGATTTTCACACATAATTTGTTTTGGTGGATTAACCCCCCCTTTTCCAGTTACCTTTGCATTGTTGGCACAAACATCTGAACAGAAGCAGCTTAAGGGAGGAAAGGGTTTATTTCAGGTTTACTGTTTCTAGGGGAAGAATCATCATTGCAGAGGAAGCTGGCTCAATTCCATACATCCATAGCAGACAGACAAAAGCTAACAACATCAGAGCTCAAACTGGCTCTCTACACACCATAGGGTGGACTCAAAATCCATCCCCAGTGATACAAATCTTGACACTCAAGTTGCAAGCTCAATCGTAATTAAAAAGTACCTCAGGCTATGAGGGACATACCTCTACATTCAAAGCACAATACCTTCTAAAATCCCTCCTCCTTCTTCTGCCCTTCCAACTCAGTATTCCCATTTCCACTTCCATGTACATATGCACCAGTGACCTCTGCTTCCTTAAACACACACACACACACACACACACACACACAGATCTGCATATGAGAAAAAACCAGGCCATATCTGTCTTTGTGAAATCTGGACTAACCCACTTAATAAAATAATTTACAAATACATCCATTTTCCTGAAAATTTCATAATTCCATTTTTATTTACACCTGAATAAAATTCCATGGTGTATATGAACTACATTTTCATCATCCATTCATCCATCAGTGGGCATTTAGTTGCTATTGTGAACAGAACAGCAATAAACATAGATGTGAAAATATCTTTGTGGTATGAAATAGAGTTCCTTAGTGTATATGTCCAGGAGTGGTATTGCTGGGTCATGTGGTGATCCTTGTTTTAGGTTTTGAGAAACATCCATACTGATTTCCATAGTGGCTGTACCAGTTTATACTGCCACCAACAGTGAAAAAGGGCTCTTTTTTCTCCACAACCAATTTTTTTTTTTTTTTTTTTTGAGGGTCGCATTGTAGCTCAGGCTGACCGTGGAATTCACTATGGAGTCTCAGGGTGGCCTCGAACTCACAGTGATCCTCCTACCTCTGCTAAAGGCCACCATGCCCACCTTTGTTTTATTTTTTATATTACAATTTTATATGGAGTGAGATGGAATCTGAAAGTAGTTTCACTTTGCCATTTCTCTGATGAGTAAGAATAGCAATTACTTTTTAAAAGGTATTTATTTGCCCTTTGCATTTCTTCTTTTGAGCACTGTTTCTTCAGTTCACTGGCCCATTTATTAATTTGCGGTTTGGGATTTTTGATATGTAATATTTTCAGTCATTTATGTATTACAGTCACTCTACTGGCAGTTTGCTATGCAGAAGCTTTCAACTTTCATGTAATCCCATTAGTCAATTCTTGTGACTATTTCCTGTGCTACTTTTTCTTTTTCTGTCCATTCAGAAGGTTCTTACCTATGCCTGGATCTGAAAGTATATCCTCTGTATCTATTCTCCTAGCAGTTTTAGTGTTTCATTTTAGATTAAACTGATCCATTTTGAATTTTTTTTAATGTGCTGAGTAAGGTACATGGAGCTAATCTCATTTCTGCATATATGAACTAAGTTTTGTCAGCACCATTTTTTGAATAGGATATCTTCCTTCCCCCCAGTCTGTGTTTTGACACCTCGTCAAAAATTAGGTGGCCATAGCTGTGTGGGTGTATCTTTCAGTCTTCTGTGATCCATTGGCCGGCATGTTTGTCTTGTGACCAGACCAATCTCTTTGTCACTAGGACTCCATGGTGCAGCTTGAGGTAGGAACTGTCATAGCTCTACCTGACTCTGCTCAGGATTGCTTTGGATAACTGTGGCCCTTTGCATTTCCATATGAGTTTCAGGATTGCTTCTCTAGTTCTTACCTGTTGAAATGTTTTTTTTCTGTGCTTTTTTCTTATGTTTGACTGATTCTTTCATTCCAGTATTTTCGTTCGGTTCTTTTCTCCATGCCTCAACTCTCTTGCTGACTTTTCCCCCCATGTTTTGGAATGACTATAACTTGAATTAATTTCATTGATGTTGATAGTTTTCTCATCTCTGTCCTAAATTAATTTCTTCAGTTCATTCAGATGCTTATCTAAGTCCATTAAATGGTCATTGCTACTTTTTAAAATTTATTTTTATTTATTTATTTATTAGGGAGAGAGAAAGAGACAGAGAGAGAATGGCCATGCCAGGGCCTCTAGCCACTGCAAATGGACTCCAGATACTTGCAGCACCATGTGCATCTGGCGTATGTGGGACATGGGGAATCGAACTGGGGTCCTTAGGCTTTGCAGGTATATTCCTTAACTGCAAAGCCATATCTCCAGTCTTTATTTTATTTTATTTTTATTTTTATTTATTGCTACTTTTTAAATGTAAGGCTATAAATTTTTTCTGACATTTCAGCTGTCTTTGATTTCCTTTATTGGAGAGTTGTGAAGTTGTGGAAGTATCTGGCTGGGTTGTTATCTCATATTGTTTGTGTTTTTCTAACATTTTTATATATTTATTTGTGAGGCAGAGACATACGGTGGGAATGTGGACATGTTGCAAACGAACTCCAGATGCATCTTTGTTTCGTGTGTCCGGCCCTTACCTGCTGAGCCATCTCCCCAGCCCTTCCATGTGTCTTTGTGGTATTCTGCACATTGGTGTCGAGATGGTAGTGTGCTGCATTTTCAATTTCCCCTATTTTTTTTTTTTTTTTGTCTCTTTTACTGGTTATGAGTTCTCCAGGGCTTGGTTCCTGTTGCTACGTAGGAAGCAGAGAACTGCAGCTCTTCCTACCGATTTACCAGCACTGCTGACGCTGACTCAGAGTGGGGACACTTGTGCCCTTCATTTGTCCCAGATAAGGTCCACATACAGCAGCAGTATGATTCGGGGGTGGGGGCAATCTGATCTATAGATTTTGTAGTTTTGAGAGAGTGAGAGAGCGAGTGAGTGAGCGAGAGAGACAGAGGGATCTGGTACACCAGGGCCTCAGCCACTGCAATCGAATGCCAGACACTTCTGCCACCTAGTGGGCATGTGTGACCTTGCACTTGCCTCACCTTCATGATTCTGGCTTACATGGGATCTGGAGAGTCAAACATGGGTCCTTAGACTTCACAGGCAAGTGCCCTAACTGCTAAGACATCTCACCAACACCATCTATAGATTTTTTTTGATGGTGCTCAGGCTGGCTCAGAAATCACTAGCATAGGCTGGCTTTGAACTCATATTGGCCCTTCTGCTTCACCTTCCACAGACAGGGATTACTGGCATGAACTACCATTTCCAGCATGAATTTGATAACTCCTTTTTTCTTTTCCTTTTCCTTTTCCTTTTTTTGTTTATTGAGGTAAGGTTTCACTCTAGTCAAGGCTGACCTGCAATTTACTATGTAGTCTCAAGGTGTCTTTGAACTCACGGTGATCCTCCTACCTCTGCCTCCCAAGTCCTGGGATTAAAGGTGTGAGCCACCACATCCAGCCTTTTCCTTTTCTTTTCTTTTCTTTTTCTTTCTTTTTCTTTTTTTTTTAGGTAAATTAGTCTCACTCCAGCCAAGGCTGACCTGACACTCACTTTGTAGTCCTAGGCTGGCCTTGAACTTACAGCAATCCACCTACCTCTGCCTCGTAAGTGCTGAGATTAAAGGTGTGCACAATCATGCCCAGTTAAATTTGGTAACTTTTTGTAACCCATATGAGTGAAATCATACAGTACTCAGTAAATGTTCCTTTGGGTGTTGTTTCACTTAAACGTTGCCATCAAGGTGAACCTATGTTTTCACACATGACATCATGACTTCTAATTTCCAGGGTGAATAGTACTGCCATGTGGGTATGTGCCACATTTTCTTCACCTATTCATCTGTCAAGAGATGTTTGGACTATTTCCACACCTTACCTGTTGTGAATAATCTTGCAATGACCACAGGAGTGCTGACATCTCTTTGGCATCCTTACTTCATCTTTACAGACATACCCAGAAGTGGTGGATCAGAAGGGAATCCTATTTTTATGAGAGAAAGACTGAGTGAGATTTGGCATGCCAGGGCCTCTAACCACTGCAATCAAAGTCCAGATGCGTGCACAAACTTGTGCACATGCAGCACCTTGTGCACCTGGCTTATGTGGGTCTGGGGAGCCAAACCTGGGTTCTCAGTCTTTGCAGGCAAGTGCCTTAATCGCTAGCCATCTCTCCAGCCTGACCGTCCTGTCTTTAACACTTGTGAAGTCTCCATGCCTTTTCTCCATGTGCCTCACTCAAAGAGAGGGGCTTTTTCCATTCTCCTTTCTGCCCTTTCCACCAGGCCTTGGCTTCTGAACAATGTTTCTAACCCCTATGTTCAGGTGCAGGTTTCCTAGTAACTACCGAGTCTCCTGGTCCCTACTAACAGCATGAAAAAGACCCAATTTCTCCACACTCTTTGCACCATTTCTTGTCTTTTAAGAAATACTATGTGTAGTAGCATATTCTTAGTGTATCAAGTAGCTGGTTGGAATTTTTAACAAAGATCACAAATCAGACATTTCGTTGATTTTCCAGTTCCAATTTTATACATGAAGAAATGTGTTTTTAACTGTTGTATTGTCTTGCCCAAGAATAGGTGGTCATTTCTTTGTGGAGCTGGGACTAACATGCAAGTCTGTTTGTTGCAAAATCTTTTTCTGCCCCATCCCTCAGGTATAAAACAAGGTGAGCCCATCAAGGATGGGCACCTGAGCACATGGGTATGAAATGTTGTTTGTGGTTGTTTGTTTTGGAAGCAGAGCCCCTCCTCTGAGTCACTACTGCTAAGACTAGGAAGGAGAGGAGAAAAGATCTTCCTCTTTGTGTGGGCAGCTGTGGTAGAAACCTCAAGATGAGCCCCAAGCAGCTCACATCCTGTCCCTGGTGTCTGTTTCAGGGCTTCCATTCTGGCCCTGGTGTGTTGGTCCTCCTCAAGGGAGTGGGGAGGAGATCTGGGATAGAGATCCATTCAGTACTACATCCTGGCTTCAGCCCAGGACATTCTTAGGCCCTCCATTTGCAGACACTGGAGTCCTTCCCTGTGGATTCAGTGCTGGGAACAGGGATGGGGCATGGGTCCAAGTTTCCCTTTAAGAAGGACTGAGGAGAACCCCTTGGGGATGAGAGATGATTTGGGGACATCTTTACATTTTACTGGTTCTGACAATTGAACCCAGAGCCTCATGCATGCTAGGGAAGCATTCCACCACCTAGCTATACCCCCCCCTCTCTCTTTTGTTTCTCAAATTTTGTTAACATCTTCCATGATTATAAAAAATATCCCATGGTAATACCCTCCCTTTCCCCACTTTCCCCTTTGAAATTCCATTCTCTATCATATCCACTCCTCATCTCAATCAGTCTCTCTTTCATTTTGATGTCATGATCTTTTCCTCCTCTTATGATGGTCTTGTGTAGGTAGTGTCAGGCACTATGAGGTCATGGATATCCAGGCCATTTTGTGTCTGGGGAGAGCACGTTGTAAGGCTGGTCCTCTTTTTATTTGGAGGCAGGGTTGCATGAAGTTGCCTAGGTAACTTTGAACTCACTTTATAGCCCAGGCAGGACTTGTCCTTTGAGTCCTCCCAAGTAGCTGGGATTACAGGCCTGTGCCACCATGCCTGGCTTAGGGACATTTTAAAGTGACCTCATAACATCAAGAAGGATTATACTCAGATGTTAAGGTGTAGATGGGTTGCCTTGGTAATCACAGGTGGTTGAATGTTCCCATTGCCATCAAGCCCTTCCTAGATTCTGCTCTCTAAGGAAACCATGTGGATGTTCTCACCGGGGCTTCTCTTCCAGCACTGTGCCTGGGACAGATGGTTCACATGAAGGAGGGTGAGTCATATCATTCTGTTTACCTCTGTATCCATGAGCGCCTCTGACAGGAGCATATGCACCTTGGATGCTGGGAGGGGGACCCTTGAATATGCCCCCTAATCCTAGACCTTCTACGTGTGCAGCCTGTTCTCTTCCCATTATCCACCTGTCATCCTTTTGTATTCTTTTTTTTTTTTTTTTTTTTTTTTTTGAGGTAGGGTTTCACTCTAGCCCAGGCTCACCTGAAGCTATGTAGTCTCAGAGTGGCCTTGAACTCATGGTGATCCTCCTACCTCTGCCTTCCAAGAGCTGAGATTAAAGGCGTGTGCCACCATACCCAGCTCCTTTTGTATTTTTTTCACATGCATGTGGGTGTGCATGTTTGCATGTGTGTGTGTGTGTGTGTGTGTGTGTGTGTGTGTGTGCACATGTGGAAGCCATAGGTTGATATCAATTGTCCTCAGTCACTCTCCACCTTATGTTCTACATTAATGTTTTTATTACCAGAAAAAGTAGTTTACAGTTTCCATGAGTTTCATTATTATACTGGTGACAAACATTCATGAATCAAACACAAAGAATATAAGTTAGCTAGAATATTATATAAGAAAAATTATCTATGCTATTAATACCAGTACATATGAAGCCATGCTTAACATGTTGTATAAGAAGCAAAGCATGTATTTATAGTCTATAGTATATTTATATCAGATTTCTACTAAAAAATCTTACTAGGGAAACCAGTAGAACTAATTTTGAAAATTTTATTACATATTACAACAGGTTATACTCTTATTCCCCTTAACCTTGCTTCTGTTTTGTGGGGCCCTCCTCAGAGGGGTTATGAGATTCACTGTGAGGTCACGAAGGTCTCAGTCAGTCTCAGTGGAGTAGTGAGGGGGACCATTCCTTAGGGTATTTCTATCACTCTGTGGCTCTTACAATCTTTCTGCCCCCTGTTCTGTAATGTTCTCTGAGTCACAGCAGGCCTGTTGTCAGTTTGATTTAGTGTTGAGTTCTTTGTAGCCTCTGGATTTCTGCTTTGATAGGTCCTGCTTGATCACCATGTCTGCCACCATCACCCTAGAGCTGGTTGTCAGGCTAGCAGTAAGAGCGGGCTCCCTGGCACAGCTTCCATTGCAAGTTCTCCTGGGCCCTAATGGATGTGGAAGAGGTGGCCAGTCTCGTGTCCACTTTATTTTTTTATCCATTTGCTTATTTGAGAGATAAATAGAGAGACCCAGAGATGCAGATAAAAACAAAGAATGGGCAAACTAGGTCCTCCAGCCACTGCAAACGAACTCTAGTTGCATGCACCACCTTGTGCATCTGGTTTACATGGGACCTGAAGAGTTGAACATGGCTCCTTAGGCTTCACAGGCAAGTGCCTTAACCACTAAGAAATCTCACTAGTCCAGCCCCCTTTGTTATTTATTTTTGCTTTTTTGAGATACGTACTTGTTGTAGCCCAGGCTTACCTGGAAGCTACTATGGAATCTCAGGGTGACCTTGAACTCATGGTGATCCTCCTACCTCTGCCTACCGAGTGCTGGGATTAAAGGTGTGTGCTACCATGCCCTGCTCTCCCACCTTATTTTTTAAAAGTGTTTATTTATTTATTTATTTATTTGACAGAGAAAGAGAGAGAGAATGGGTGTGTCAGGGCCTCCAGCCACTGCAAATGAACTCCAGATGCATGTGCCCCCTTGTGCATCTGGCTAACACCTCACCTTATTTTTGAAAGAGTATCTTTCACTGAACCTGGAACTCATTCATCTTAGTAGACTATCTAGCCAGCCCGCCTTGAGGATCCTACTGTGTCTGCCTCCCTAGAACTGACATTAAAGGCACATGCCTCTATACTGGCTTCCCAGCCCTTTAAAACCTGTTTCTGGTTCTCTCTCTTTCTTATAAATAAATAAATAAATAAACAAATAAAAATAAGGGCTGGAGAGATGATTTAGCGTTTAAGTTGCTTGCCTGTGAAGCTTAAGAACCCAGGTTTGATTCACCAGTACCCACATAAGCACATGGTGGTACATGTGTCTGGAGTTTATTTTCAATGTAGAGACCCTGGCATGCCCATCCTGTCTTTCTCTCTCTCTCCCTCTCATAAATGAATGAGTAAATAAATAATAACATAAAAAATAAAAATTGTTCTTGGTGTGTGTATGGCTGATGGCTGTTTGCATGTGTGTGCAGGTATTTGGACACATCCACACAGGTGTATGGAGGCCAGAGGTCTTCCTCAGTTGATCTCTACCATTTGTCTGTCTATCTATCTATCTATCTATCTATCTATCTATCTATCGTGACAGAAAGAAAGGATCTCTCACTGAAACTAGAGTTTACCAATTAGCATAGAATAGTATTCCAGTGAACCCTAGAGATCTGCCCATCTCTGCTGCCATTAAAGATATATCCCACCATGCCCAGCATTTGACGTGAGTCTGGAAAATATGAACAAAAACGTTACTGACTGAGTCATCTGCCCAGCTCCTAAGATTTTTTTCTTGAGGCAAGCCCAGCTGACTGCACTTTTATTTTTTTAATAATATTTTTTAAATTTTTAATCACTTTTATTTATTTATTTGAGAGTGACAGACAAAGAGAGAAAGAGGGAGAGAGAGAGAGAGAGAGAGAGAGTGCCAGTGTCTCTAGCCACAGCAAAAGAATTCCAGACGCATGCACCCCCTTGTGCATCTGGCTAACGTGGGTCCTGGGGAAGGGAGCCTTGAACCGTGGTCCTTAGGCTTCACAGGCAAGCGCTTAACCACTAAGCCATCTCTCCAGCCCCAGACTGCCCTTTTAAAATGTATGAGAGAATGTTCTCCCTCATATGTGGATCTTAGCTAGAGATGATTGGGCTTCTGTGTGAGAAGGAAAAAACTCAGTAGCAGAGGCCAGTAAGTTAAAAAAGGAGATAGAAAGGGAAGAGAAAGAAAGGGAGGAGGGCTTTTATTAGGTTGGTATTGTATATATGTAAGTAGAAAGATTGAGATGGGGAGGGGATATGATGGAGAATGGAATTTCAAAGGGGAAAGGGGGGAGGGTAATACCATGGGATTTTTTTTGTTATCATGGAAAATATTAATAAAAATGGAGAAATAAAATAAAATAAAATAAAATAAAATGTATGAGAGAGAAAGAGAATTGGTAAGCCAGGGCCTCCAGACACTGCAATAGGACTCCAGACACATGCACCCCCTTGTGTGCATGTGTGACCTTGTGTGCTTGGGTCATTGTACATCTGGCTTAGGAGGGACCTGGAGAGTCAAACATGAGTCCTTAGGCTTGCAGGCAAACGCCTTAACTGCTAAGTCATCTCTCCAGTCCCTTAACATGTTTTTTTAATTATTAAAAATATTTATTTATTTATGACAGAGTGAGACAGACAGATAGAATGGGGGCATTAGGGCCTCTAGCCGCTGCAAACAAACTCCAGACCCATGTACCACCTCATGCGTCTGTCTTTACATAGATACTGGGAGAAATTAGACCTGGGTCCTTAACTGCTGGGCCATCTCTCCAGCCCTTAAGATGTTTTTAATTGACAGTAATTGTATTTGTGAGATACAACATGAAGTTATTCTTTAAGAACTTTAGTGGATGAACAAAGTGCATATTGGTCATATTCCTATTGGGTTATACTCTTATCCCCCTTCTCCCCATCCCTATTCCCCCGAGGAGCCTGCTCAGTGGGGTTGTCGGTATTCACTGTGGGGTCCTGAATGCACCAGTCAGTCTCTGTGGGGACTGCAATGCCTCAGAATACACCTTTCCACCCTGTGGCTCTTACATTTTATTCTGCCCCACTTCCTCTTTGGTAATGTTTCCTGAGCCTTAGAGGGCATGTGACAAGGCTCCTTCAGTGTTGAGCTCCCAGCAGGCTCTGATGTTCTGCTTTGATGAGGTTTGGGTCTCCCTGTGCCTATTGCCATCTCCCTGGAGGAGGCTGTCAGGCGGCATGAAAACAGCCCTCTCACACTTGATCCTCCACCTCCTGTACGTCTCCTGGGCCCTGACAACTGTGATAGAGATGGCTCATCTTGTGCTAGGCCGTCAGCTTTCTTTTCCTGTCATTCTGATGAGTCTTGGGTCTCTCCAGTATTCGTTGCCTTCGCAAAAAGCAGATTCTCTAGCCAGGAGTGGAAGAAGCACAGGCTGATGTTTTGACATGTGTTCACTGTACAGTGATTAAATTAGGTGAAGTAACATGTCCACCCCCTCTCACACTCATTGTGTTTTTGGGGTGAGAGCATTACATATATACCCTCTTACACAGTGAGAAACTGAAGATCACTTGTCATTGTGGCACACAGTAGAACTCAGCATTTTCCTGCTCCCCATCTACCCTCTTCCCCCAGATCCTGGTAAGCATTTTCTATTCTCAACTACCAGGATATTAACATTAAATTTGTTTTCTTTGTTGTTTTTGTTTTGTTTTTTGAGGTGGGGTCTCACTGTAGCCCATCGTGACCAGGAATTCACTATGTGGTCATAGGATGGCCTTGAATTCATGGTGATCCTTTTACCTTTGCCTCCCCAGCACTGGGATTAAAGATGTGTGCCACTACTGGCAATTTTATTAGCATATTTTGAAAGAGAGAGAGAGAGAGAATGGCCACAATATGGGCTTTAGCCATTGCAAACAAACTCCGATGCATATGCCCCTTGTGTGCATGTGTGACATTGCGAACTTGCATCACTGTGCATCTGGCTTATGTTGGACCTGGAAATTTGAAGAGGAGTTCTTAGCAGCAGTTTTTGTCTGTGCCTGACTGATTTCATTTAAAAAAAAAAATGTTTTCCAGCTTCATCAGGGTCGCCATGAATGCCAGAATTTCCTTTCTTCGGGATGAGTAGTCCTCTAATGTGAACATTCATCACCTTTGCTTGATCTACTCATCCACTGATTGACATTTGAGTTGGTTCTATCTCTTGCCTAATGTGAGTCATATGATAAACATGGGGATGCTGAGAGTGCTTTGACATGGCTGCAGAGACAAGGCACATCCAATATAACAAAGGCTGTATCCATGAGATTTCTCCCCACAAGCTCAGACCTCCATTATCATCCCCTTAGCAGGGCCTATGACAGTTCCAAAAGTCAACACTTGAGAATTGACAGTTGGTCTCCCTTTCTATGCAGAATAACTCTTGAGGTCCTGTTGATTTCTTCCTTAAATTCTTCTGAGCTCCTTTCTCTCTTATGAACTCTGCCAACTCTCCTGCAAGCTACCCTAACCCCAGTTGCTGCTGCTGCCTTCCCAGGGTCTGTGCCCACCTTCCCGTGCCTACTATCACCTATGCCCTTCTTGGCACCAAAGACATTGCTCCTTGAAGTGTGAAAGCATAGCTATGATCATTTTCCTTTGTGTAATTTAAATTTTTTATTCCAATATTTATGTATTTATTTCCTCAAAAAAGTTATTTGACTATTTATTTATATTCAAGCAGTCTTCTTCAGAGGTCATACAATTTATCTTGAGATGTAATGAGACCTGCACATCTGTTTGTGACCAAGATTTATCCCTGCCACATCCTGTCCCCATCGTCCCATCTGTCTTACTTCCTTCTAGATGCTCCAGTGTTCTTTCACTTTCTCAGACATTCCAGTTTCCCCTCAACTCCAGACCATCTTGCATGCTGATTTTCAATTAATTTTTAATTTGAAAAATAAAAATTGCACGTGTTCACCATCTGCGAAGGTTCATATTTTGGAGTAAGTATATATTGCAGCATGGCTAAATCAAGCACATTCACACCTGCCTTACCTTATTTTTTTTCCATAAGAAAACACTTTTTAAAATCACCTCTCTTAAGCCAGGCATCGTGGCACAGACCTTTAATCCCAGCACTCAAGAAGCTGAGGTAGGAGGATCGCTGTGAGTTTGAGGCCACCTTGAGACTATGTAGTGAATTCCAGGTCAGCCTGAGCTAGAGTGAGATCCCACGTCAAAAAAAAAAAAAATCACCTCTCTTACTAAAACTTATCAAAGCAGAGAATCAGAGGCTGCTAAGAGCTCAGCACTAACGTAATGCTTATACCATGCCCTCCAAGTCTCGGCGAACATTGTGCAAGAGAGGAAGAAATAATGCAACAGCCATAGGGTGAATGAGACTAGCTGGTGCATTGATAGCCCCTCAGTGAATAGAGACAACCCCACTGAGGGGAACCCTGAGTGCAATGGGGCTGGTGAGAAGAGATATAAGAGTGTAACCTGATGGCAATATGACCAATATGCAAGATATACATGCAATAAAGTTTGCAATGAAAAACACTTCTTGCCAGGTGTAGTGCTGCACGCCTTTAATCCCAGCACTTGGGAGGCACAGGTAGGAGGATCACAGTAAGTTTGAGGCCACCCTGAGAATGCATAGTGAATCCTAGGTCACTTGGGCTACAGTGAGACCCTTACCTTGAAAAAAGACAAACAAAACTAAACAAAGCTAAACAAAAAAAAAAAAAAAAAAAAAAAAAAACACTTCTCGGGCTGGAGAGATGGCTCAGCAGTTAAGTAGCTTAAGTAGCTTGCCTGTGAAGCATAAGAATGCATGTTTGAATCTCCAGGTCCCTGGTAGCCAGACACACAGTGACCCAAGCACACAATGTTGCACATGTGCCACAAGGGGGCGCATGGGTCTGGAGTTCATTCACAGTAGGCCCTGGCATACTCATTCTCTCTCTCTCTCTCTCTCTCTCTCTCTCTCTCTCTTACTGTTTCTCTGTCTCTCACACAGAAAAAAGAAAACTCTTCTCTTGGTAATTTTCAAGAGCATGTGTCATGTGTCTTTGGATTTCTCATACTCACCATACCCTGCAATAGATCTCTCAAATACTCCTCCTTGTCTAGCCAAAGTTTTGTATTTTCTGACCAATATTTTCATGCTGGCTTTTGCACATTTGATGCCCTGTGCCTCTGGCTGTCAGCAGAAGGGATTTACACCTGTTTTTCAAGCCTTAGTGAAAGTATCTCTTCCCCTAACTTCCCAGGAGGGGCAGCTCTTCTCCTGTCTGTCCCCTAGGCCCCCAAATTCACCCCAAGCACACAGTCCAAAGATGTGAGTGTGAACACTTAGTCAAATATCTGTCCACCCAGACCTTAGTTTCAAAGGACAGAGGTTGTGCTTGTGTTTCTTGTATGTGTGAAATTATAGGCTCAGGGAAGGTATTTCTACAGTATGAATAAGGAATTAAAACATGGCTGAAGGAATGGATGAAGGAAAGAGAAGAGATTGGCCAAAGGATACAAAATGTCATTCACAAGAGTGAGTGAGATATGAATGAGATATGGAGGGAAATTGTGAAACATGGTTAGTGATCATGTACCTGTAAGCTTGAAAGTCGCTAAACAGGGCAGACATTATATGTTATTTAAATGCATACAAAAATAAGTATTGGACTTCTGGGTAAGATGGCAGCATAGGAGCCATGCCAAACCAGCCTAGGGAGGGACTTAAGCAAAACTCCAACAAAATACACTCTGCTTCTGAAAAGTGAAGGAGTATAGGTTATTCTTAGACACAGGGGAGAAGTCTAAGAGCCCAAGACCAACCAGAAAGGAGGAAAACAACCAGAGTCCCACTGAGGCACTTGCGGCCCCATCTGCCTGATCCATGCATGAGCCCAGCACCGCCCACCAGATGTGCCAAGCGGTGGCAGCAGCAGAGACCAAACCAGGGGATTTTTCTACTCCATCAGCTTCCTTGTAAAGTTAGGAAATCTGAAGGAAAGACAGCTGAGATCAACCAAACAGCCATTGAAAGGGATACAGGTGGAACCGTGTGAGCAACTCCTGAAGTCTGAACTCTCCCATCCGGCACCATCAGAACCGTGAACCTCTGGCATTCAGTCCCCAGGGGCAGCGCAGCCTGCACAGCTGATCAGAGCTCCAGCTCCACAGCAGGACACAGAGGAATTGAGGTGGGCACTCAGCGTTGGTGAGATTGCAAGCCACCCCAAAATGTAACAAGGCCAAGTGACAGAAATCACTGCAAGGGCTAATCTCTCTTTCCTTGTCAGGGCAGGTTATGGGGTATATATTTTTGGTTGGCTTTACCATTTTCAAATAACCTGTATTTGGGGTTTAAATACTTTTGCCTCTGATGCTTTCATAGTTATAGGACATTTGTTTTTTGCTTCTGCCATTATTGGGGGCAGGGTCTGATCCAGATCCAGGTAGACCTGGAACCCAACACACAGCAGAAATCTCTACCTCCCAGCTGACTAGATTTAGGGGTGTAGAATAACACACACCCTCAGGGATTTTGACTTTATATGACTATCTGTTTGTTTTTCTTTAAAGTACTTTTTTGTTGTTTATTTTTATTTATTTGACAGTGAGAGAGAGAGAGACAGAAAGAGGCAGATAGAGAGAGGGAGGGAGAGAGAGAGAATGGGAGCACCAGGGCCACCAGCCACTGTGAATGAACTCCAGATGTGTGCGGCCATCTGACTAATGTGGGTCTGAGGGAATCGAACCTCGAACTGGGGTCCTTAGGCTTCACAGGCAAGCACTTAACTGCTAAGCCATTTCTCCAGCCCTATCTGTTTGTTTTAATTCCCGCAATTGCATACTTTGTGCTGGTTTTTATTGATTGTGTATGTACCTTGGTTGAAGTTTAGACTTTGCCAGTAAATTATTCCACCAAGTCCACTAGAATACTTGTTTAGCAAGCAAAACTCAACACCTAGGATTACTTCTGTGACTTCACTAGGGGACAAAAGCTACACCGCACACCTTGAACTCATATCCTGAAGGTATATAGAGGTGGATTGCCGTTTCTGGGAACACTTCACGTAAGTAGAAAACCCAAGCATCAAATCAATTCAAGATGCAAAAGTTGCTACAATATAATACAAAAATTTCAAAGAATCAAGACAATACAGGCCCACCAAAAACTATAAACCCATCAGAAATGATCACCAATGAGACTGTTTTATATAAAATGCCTGACAAAGATTTCAAGAAAATGATGGTATCTATGCTCAAAGAAATCAGAGAAGAAATGAAGGGAAAGAAGAAAAGAAAGGGATTAAAGAAGAAAGCAAACTTCTTAAAGAGAAACAGGAAATAAGCTTAATGAAATGAAAAGGTCATTACAAGATATGAGTTAGGAAATAGAAATACTGAAGTAAAACCAGGCTGAAATCCTGGCTCTGATGAATGCATTCAATGAGATAAAAAACTCCATGGAAAGTTTCTCCAGTAGAATCGGTGAAGGAAAGAACAGAATATCTAAACTAGAAGCCCAGGTGGCAGATCTAATACAGTCCAACAAAGAGAAAGACAAGTTAATAGCAAGGTATGAATGGGTATTTCAAGATCCAGGACACTGTGAAAAATCAAACAGAAGAATTTAGGCTATAACTGAAGGAGAAGAGTTTCAATCCAGAGGCTCAGTAGGTGTTTTCAACAAAATCATAGCAGAAAAAATTTCCCCAAGTTGGGAAAGAAGTGCCAATGCAAAACAAGAGGCTTTTAGAACACCAAACAGACAAAATATGAAATGACCTCTCCTTGCAATGTTATAATTAAACTTCTAAACACTCAAACCAAAGAAAATATATTGAAAGTAGTTAGAAAGAAAAGGCAAGTCACCTACAAAGGCAACCCCATCAGAATAAATGCATACTACTCAACAAAAACTTTAAAAGCCAGAAGGGCTTGGAATGATATATTCAATGTTCTGAAAGATAACAACTGTCAACCAAGATTACTTTATCCTGCAAAGCTATCCATCCAAATTGATGGAGAAATAAGGACATTCCCCAACAAAAACAGGGTAAAGGAATTTATGACAACTAAAGCAGCTCTACAGAAAATACTTGAAGGAATTCTTAATGCCCAAGGGAAAGCAAAACACACACAGGAGGAAATAGGAAGAAATAAACAACACTCAAATAACAGTTAAAACAAACAAGTAAAGGGAAAACAGGAAACACTACAAAATAAGAAGAATGGTGAGAATAAATGCATACCTTTCAATAATAACTGTTAATATCAATGGCCTCAATGCACCATCCAAAAGACACAGGCTTGCAGACTGGATTAAAAGGCAGGATCCTGCCATTTGTTGCCTCCAGGAAACTCATCTCTCAATAAAAGATAGACACCACCTTAGGGTGAAAGGATGGAAAATGGTATTTCAAACACATTGGCTTAGGAAACAAGCAGGGGTTGTTATCCTAATATCTGACAGGATAAACTTCAAACCAACATTAGTGAGGAAAGATAAAGAAGGTCATTTTATACTGATTAAAGGAACACTCCAATAGGAGGACATTACAATCCTAAACGTATATGCACCTAACTTGCGGGTCCCCAGTTGCACCAGACAAACACTATTGTACTTAAGGTCACAGATAACATCAAACACAATTGTAGTGGGAGACTTCAATACCCCACTCTCATCAGTTGACAGGTCATCCTGGCAAAAAATAAACAGAGACATGTGACTTAAATGGTGTCATGGAACAAATGGACCTAACAGATATCTACAGAACATTCCATCCAAATGCTGCAGAATATACCTTTTTATCAACAGCACATGGAACATTCTCTAAAACAGACCACATATTAGAACACAAACCAAATCTCCACAAATATAGGAAAATATAGGAAAGAAATTCAGACAATTATAAGGACATACTTTAAGAATATATATACATCTAAGTTTGAAAACCTGAAAGAAATTGATGATTTCCTTGATTCATATGACCTACCAAAATTAAATCCAGATGAGATAAACCATGTAAATAGATATGTACTAAGTACAGAGATCCAAGCAGTTATAAAAAGTCTGCCAACTAAAAATAGCCCAGGCCCAGATGGAATCACTGGTGAATTTTCCCAGACCTTCATGGAAGAACTAACACCAATGCTTCTCAAACTTTTCTGAACTCCTTCTATGAACCCAGCATCACCCTCATACCAAAACCAGCAAAGACAGAACAAAAAAAGAAAATTACAGACCAATATAGCTCATGAGCATAAATGCAAAATTTCTGAACAATATATTGGCAATCAAATACAAGAATATATCAAAAAGATTATTCACCCCAACCAAGTTGGCTTTATCCCAGATGCAGGGATGTTTCAACAAACACAAATCAATAAATGTAATACATCATATAAATGGATTGAAGGACAAAAATCACACGATCATCTCAATAGATGCCAACATCCTTTAATTACAGAAACTGGGACTACAAGGAACATATCTCAACATAATAAAAGCTATTTATGACAAACCTACAGCCAACATAATACTAAATGGTGAAAAACTCAAAGCTTTTCCACTAAATTCAGGAACAAAACAAGGGTATCCACTATCCCCACTTTCATTTAATATAGTACTGGAAGTCTTAGCTATAGCAATAAGGCAAGAGACACTCATAAAAGGGATACAAATTGGAAAGGAAGAGATCAAATTATCACTATTTGCAGATGATATGATTCTATACATAAAATGTCCTAAAACTTCTGCCAGCAAACTGTTAAGAGCTGATAAACACTTTTAGCAACATAGCAGGATACAAAATAAATACACAAAAATCAGTAGCTTTCCTATATACTAACAACGAATGTGTGGAGAATGAAATCAGGGAATCTCTCCCATTTACAATTGCCTCCAAAAACAAATAAAGTACCTTGGAATAAACTTAACTAGGGAAGTGAAGGAGCTCTACCATGAGAACTTTAAAACAATCAAGAGAGAAATTGCAGAAGACACAAGGAAATGGAAAGACAACCCATATTCTTGGATTGTAAAATGTCAATCTTACTAAAAGCAATCTACTCATTTACTACAATCTCCATTAAAATTTCAATGGCATTCTTTACAGGAATAGAAGAAAAATCCCAAAATTCATTTGGAAGCAGAAAAAACCTCAAATAGCCAAAATGATTTTGAGCAACAAAAATAAGTCTGGTGGTATCACCATACCCTATATACCCCATTTTAAGCTATATTACAAAACCATAGTAACAAAAACAGCATGGTATTGGCACAAAGACAGACATGTAGATCATTGGAACAGAATAGAGGACCCAGATGTTAATCCAGGCAGCTATAGCCATCTGAGTATTGACAAAAATGCCAAAAATATTAACTGGAGAAAAGACAACCTCTTCAAAAGTGGTGCTGGGAAAACTGGATATCTATATGTATTAAGATGAAAATACATCCTTGTCTTTCTCCAGGAAGAAGATTCAAATCGCTGGGCGAAGTTGCACATGCCTTTAATCCCAGCACTTGGGAGGCAGAGGTAGGAGGATCACCATGAGTTCGAGGCCACCCTGAGATGACATAGTGAATTCTAGGTCAGCCTGAGCTACAGCGAGACCCTGCCTCAAAAAAAAAAAAAATCAAATCCAAGTGTATAGAGACCTTAATATCCATCCTGAAACTCTGAAATTGCTAGAGGAAAAGGTAGGCGAAACCCTTCAACATACTGGCATAGGTAATGACTTTCTGAATATAACCCCAATTGCTCAGAAAATAAAACCACTAATCAACTACTGGCATCTCCTGAAATTACAAAGCTTTTCTATAGCAATGGACACTGTGAATAGAGCAAAGAGATAACCTACAGAACAGGAGAAAATTTTTGGCAGCTACACATCTGACAGAGGATTGATATCAAGAATACACAAAGAACTCAAAAAACAGAACAATAAGAAATCAAACAACCCAATCCTGGTTGTTTGGGCTATGGAACTAAATAGAGAGTCCTCACTGGAAGAAATACAGGTGGCATATAAACATCTAAAAAAGTGTTCTACATCCTTACCCATCAGGGAAATGCAAATTAAAACTACCTTGAGATTCCATCTCTCTCCATCAGTCAGAATGGCTACCATCAAGAAAACAAATGGCAATAAATGTTGACGAGGATGTGGTAAAAGGGGAACCCTTCTGCACTGTTGGTGGGAATGTAATCTGGTACAGCCATTGTGGAAATCAGTGTGGAGGTTCTTGAGGCAGCTAAAAATAGATTTACCATATGATCCAGCTATAGCAGTCCTAGGCATATATCCTAATGACTCTTCTCACTACCTTAGAGATGCTTGCACAACCATGTTTATTGCTGCTCTATTCACAACAGCTAGGAAATGGAACCAGCCTAGATGTCCATCCACAGATGAATGGATAATAAAGATGTGGTACATCTACACAATGGAGTTCTATTCAGCAGTAAAGAAAAATGAAATTTGCAGGGAAATGGATGGATCTGGAAAGGATTATACTAAGTGAGGTAACACAGGCCCAGAAAGCCAAATGTCACATGTTCTTTCTTATATGTGGATCCTAGCTACAAATGTATAGACCTGTGTGTGATCTGGAACCCAAAATCAGTAGCAGAAGAGGGAAAGTCTTAAGAGGATGGTGTTGTATATATGTAAGTAGAAGAACAGATTACAGGGAGGGGAAAGGCCTAAGCGAGGTTAGGGGAAGAGATTGTATAAAAGAAAGGTTGGGGGAAGGGTCAATCAAAATTCAAGCTATTCTGAATAAGATATATGAAAATCTACTTTCTTAAATATTGGCACATCCAGAAGCCATAGATTGTTAACTAGAAAATTTTTAGTGCCTGGGATGAGATACCTTCCAGTGAGTTGCTGGCCTGGGAGTTCCCTGTTGCCTCCAAAGCATTATAGGCTATTGCCAAGGCCCTTGTTTTCCATGAGAAAGAGGTGGTAAGACCCTGTTGCTGAAGACTTCACATGCCTGAGAGGCAAAGTCACTGAGAAATCGAGTTTGTGCTGAGCAGAAAACCTTCTCCCTGTAGCCCTGCCAACTGAAAGCTGGAAAAAGCTGCACTGTATATAGTTTTATGAGAGACAGAAGTCATCAGTGGTGAAAACAGTGGACACTGGAAACCTCAAATTTGACCAGACAGGCCAAATGACTGAACGAGTGCAATAGTGGCATGTCTGCTCTGGGGAAAACCAACTTCTCTCTAATTGGACTTAGGCCCGCTCTATGGGAGGGAATACATGCCTGGTACTGAAAACCTAATCAAAAGCCTATGGTAGGGGAGGTCATGAGCCTTAGGGGTATAAAGCCTGCTCTTGTCTGGATAAATGCATATATTACCCTCACCAAATTGCCCTGAAAGCACTACATTTAATGTTCATATTCATATATTATTGCTACTCTCATTTCTAGTTAGAGAAGCTTCTCTTTTCAGATGGTGATAAACACTTGAATGACCCAAAAGGCTACATAGTGCTGAGAAGAAAGGATGGAGGAGTGTCCAGCACTGAAACATCTCACACCCTCCAAAGTTCAGGGTCCATTGCGGAAGAGGTGGCAAAAAGAATGTAAGAGCCAAAGGAAGGGTACCACTCCTTACATACAACTGTCTGGACAGAAATTGGCCTCGATATCCAAGAACACAGTGCCTAGCAATACCTACACAAGACCCTCATAATAGGAGAAAAGATGATGACATGAAGTTAAAAGAGAGACTAATGGAGAGAGGGAAGGGATATGACAGAGTGCAGAGTTATGAAGGGGAAAGCGGCGGGTGGGAGGGAAATATCATGGTTTGTTGTTTGTAATTATAGAAGTTGTAAATAGAAAATTAATAAAAAAAAATACGTATTGAAGCCATCCATATGTTGAGTAGCTCAATGTAGCAATTTAAAATATATTTTAGTTTTATTTATATATACAGCTGGACAATTGACCCTAAATGCGCTAAGAATGTGGAGTGGTGCATCTAAATCAATTTCGTGCTATGGTGACTTCCTCATTTTGGACACTGAGATCCGTGTTCTGCTCCTTCCCAGGGAACCTACCCAGCCCTTCCATCCTGGCTGAGCCAAGCACCATGATACCCTGTTGGGAAGGACTGTGACCATCATGTGTCAGAGTTGTGTTGGGGTTAACACTTTCTGCCTGGAGAAAGAAGGTGCTGAGATCCAAACTAAGGCCACTGTGCTTCCTAAGACAGAGGCCAGGTTCTTCATCCCCACAACAATAAGTCTTTCTCAACAGAGCAGTCTTTTCACTGGGGATGGGGTGCTATGTTCTCCCTTCTGTGCCTGTGCCCTTCTGGTGTGGTTCCCTCCTACTGTGCAGATCTCCTGATCCAGGACTGGATGGTACTTTGGGGAGGGAGCTCTGGGATGGTATGATCACGTGTGGCCAGGCCTCCAGAATGACCTGGAGTCAGGGTTCAACCCACCTACATCTTCCCAGGTCCTCTCAGGATGATGTTGTGAGCAGAGAGAGGGTGGTGAGGCAGGCACAGGGAGGGACCAGCCACAGCTGGAGGGGCATAGAGGGTACTTTGCCAGGTCTCCTGTTTAGTCCCATCCTCTCAGGAGCCTCTTATCTGGAACTGGGTGATGGGGATTCATACCCTCTGAATGGATACTCAAAGTGGAGAACTTCTCTAACCATCTATTCAAATAAGTGCAGAACCCTGTACCCGTCCCTGTTTACAGAAATCCCCAGAGGCTGCAGGCCCCTACCCAGAGCCCTGCCTCTCTGCAGGGTATGAATAGGGTCCTTAGTTGGAGGCATTTACTAGGGTCTCTGTGCTGGGTTGAGCCTCTGTCCAGCTCTCTGCCCTAGCTCTGGGGCCAAGCACCAGGAAGACGGCAATAAGGGGCTGACATCACCAAGCCCTGAGATCTCAGCTACGCACAACTCTATGCCAAGAACTGTTGAAACATTTAACACTAACAACACCATGAGGCACACGGCAGTCTGACCTTCTAGTCCCTTCTATTTTTTTTAAATGATATTTCATTTATTTATGAGACAGAGAGAGAGAGAGAGAGAGAGAGAGAGAGAGAGGGAATTTGGACACATCAGGGCCTCTAGCCACTGCAAAAAAAACTCCAGATACATATGCTATCTTGTGCATCTAGATTATATAGGTCCTAGCGAATCAAACCTGGGTCCTTTGGCTTTGCAGGTAAATGCTTTAATCACTAAGCGATCTCTCCAGCCCCTTCTATTTTTATTTTTATATTAAAACTCTTTTTGTTGATAGCCATACATATAGACAATATAACATGATCATAAAGCCCTCTCTCTACCCTCCCTTTCTGCCTCCAGTATCCAAATTCTCCTCCATGCCCAATGAGTGTCTTTTCATTTTAAAAAATGTTTTATTTGTTTATGAGAGAGAGAGAGGAAGAAAGGAGTTGGCAGAGGAAGAGAGAGAAGGGGAGAGGGGAGGCGGAGAGAGAGTGAGAGAGAGAGAAATAGGTATGCCAGGTACACTAGCCATTGCAAATAAATGAACTCCAGACACATGCGCTGCCTTGTGCATCTGGCTTATGTAGTACTGGGGAATTGAACCTGGGTCCTTAGGCAAATGTCCTAAGCCATCTTTCCAGCCCTACTGAATCACCTTTTCTTTCTAGCCAGTCTTCTATTTTAATGTCAGAATTTTCTTTTCTGTTATGCAGGTCTTGTGTAGGTAGTATCAGCCACTGTGAGGTCATAACTACCATGGCCTCTTTGTTTCTAGAAGACAGTACTGTGAAACATTCCTCCCCTTCCTGTGGTTCTTACATTCTTTCTGCCACCTATACCACAATGGTCCCTGAACCCTGGAAGATGTGATAGAGATCTGTCACTTAGTGCTGAACACTCCACTGTCATTTCTTCTCAACACTGGTAAGTTCTGGGTCTTCCCAGTGGTCACTGTCATCTGAAAAGAGAAGCTTCTCTAACCAAAACTGAGTGTAGCATTAATATCTGGGCAAAACATAAGTCTTTAGAGAGCTGTTTGGTGGGACATAATATATCCATTTACCTAGACAATAGGGTTTCGATCAGGTTTTCAGTACCAGGTAAGAATTCCCTCCCATGGAACAGACCCAAATCCAATCACAGAGCAGTTAGTTTCCCCCATAATAGGCATTCCATCAGCACACCAGTTGGCACATTTGACTGGATGTCCAGCCATAAAACTTACAGGGTACACTGATGGTTAAGATCGTTGATAACTTTCCTTCCCCAACAGGCTGCATAGTGCTTTCCAGCATCCTGACAGCTAGAAAATAGTCAACATGGAGGAGGCTTCCAGCTCAGCTTAACCTTGATTTCTCTGTGACCTGCAGCACAAGCATGTGAAGTCTGCAGCAAAAGGCTCTTAACATCTAGTTCTGGTGGACAACCGAGAGCCTTGGCGATCACCTATAATGCTTGGAAACACCAGGGGCCTCCCTGACCAACAACTTGCTGACACTGACACTGACACTGAAAATTTTCTTTTAACAATCTATGCTCCTGGGTACAGCATTATTCATCCCCACAGGGTACTTTCTGCCCAGACTCTCTTTTTAAACATATATATGACTAGCTAGTGAAGAAGGTTTCCATGTGGCTTATTCTTTTTATCCTCTCTCTCTCTCTCTCTCTCTTTCTGGTTTTCTGAGGTAGGGTCTCACTCTAGCGAAAGCTGACCTGAAAATTACTATGTAGTCTCAGGGTGGCCTTGAACTCACAGCAATCCTCCTACCTCTGCCTCCCAAGTGTGGAATTTAAAGCGTGTACCATCATGCCTGGCTCCTTTACCTCATTTTTTTAAAAAATATTTTTATTTACTTATTTGCAAGGAGAAAGGGGGGTATGGTCATGCTAGGGCCTCAAGCCACTGCAAATGAACTCCAAAAGTAAGCACCACTTTCTGCATCTGGCTTTACATGGGTAGTGGGAATCAAACTTGGGTCATTAGGTTCTTCAGGCAAGCGTCTTAACCTCTGAGCCATCTCTCTAGCCCCAGCCTCCTCAGTTTTAATACACAGTGAATTAACATTTTTGTCAAAGGCATCAGGTTCTAAAAGATGAGGCAGAAGCAGTCTCTGCAGCCAAGTACTGTTCTATGCTGCTTCCTGGTGGGCAGAGCTCACTATGCCTCTTGCTCTGTTGCTGGTGGGTATTCTTAGGACCCATCTTCCAAACCCACCTCAAGGGAGGAAGGAAGAGAGGGGGCAGAAGGGAGGGAGGCAGGGATGGGACAATCTCAGGAGCAGTGCTGATAAGGATGGAGGGACCTCTGAGAAGAAGGTGCCAATGGCAATGATTTGTGGCTTGTGCAGAATGACAAGTCTTCCTTGCTCAGTCTGTCGAGCTGTGTGACACGGACAAGCTTCCTTCTGTCTCTGCATCTGTGCTGTGCCTCTCAGCATGCACCCCTCGCTGCCCATGCTTTGTGATCATGACCTTTAAGGGAGGGGAGCAAGCTGTGAGCAGTCTGAGCTTCTGACCTGGCTTCTGATAACATTTGTGAGGATAAACTTTTTATATATTTTTTATTGATAACTTCCATAATTGTAAACAATATCCCATGGTAATTGCCTTCCTCCTCCCACTTTCCCCTTTGAAACTCCACTCTCCATCATATACCCTCCCTGTCTCAATCTGTCTCTCTTTTATTTTGATGTCATCATCTTTTCCTCCTATTATGATGGTCTTGTGTAGGTAGTGTCAGGCACTGTGAGGTCATGGATATCCAGGACATTTTGTGTCTGGAGGAGCACGTTGTAAGGAGTCCTACTCTTCCTTTGGCTCTTACATTCTTTCCGCCACCTCTTCCGCAATAGACCCTGAGCCTTGGAAGGTGTAATAGAGATATTGCAGTGCTGAGCACTCCTCTTCTTCCCAGCACCATGATGCCTTCTTAGTCATCCCAAGTCACTGCCATCTGAAAAGAGAAGGTTCTGTGAGGATAAACTTTGAGCCCAGGCAGGTGGGATGGAGGATAGACCCTCAGGTTGGGGGAAGTTAAAGAAGCAGAGCCCCTCTTGGTGTGCTGAGCTATTGGGGTGGGGCATAGAATGATGCATTTCTCAGTTAGGAAGACTTGGCTTACCATCTAGTTTTTAATTTTGTTGGCCAATACACCTTGTGTATTTTGTTGACAAAACACCTTCAGTGCACTTGCACCAGGAACACAGATACAGCGGGCTCGATAGGCATCATGAATGGACAGAAATGGTCCTACCCTCATAAATATTAATAGAGAAAAAGAACTAAGATGATTCACCTGGTTTATCTTGGGTATTTTGAAGACAGAATATTTCATCCTAAAACTACAGCATTGGACATAACCAGCACAAGATGATACAGTACAGGACATGATCAATGCAAGAGTCTATACAGGCCTGGAGAGATGGTTTAGTGGTTAAGGCGTTTGCCAGACAAAGCCTAAGGAGACAGGTTCAACTCTCCAGATACCATGTGGGCCAGATGCACAAAGGTGAGGCAAGCACGAGATCACACATGCCCACCAGGTGGTGCCAGCATCTGGAGTTCGAATGTAGTGGCTGAGGCACTGGTGTGCCAATTCTCTCTCTCTCTCTAAAAAATAAATAAATTAATTAAAATTTTAAAGAAAAAGACTATATAGTACAGGACATGACAAATCCAAAAGTCTATGTAGTACAGGACATATATTTGGGACAGGGGTTTCTTTATTTATTGTTTATTTATTTATTTGAGAAAGAGGGAAAGAGAAAGAGAATGAATGGGCATGTCAGGCCCTCCAGCCATGGCAAATGAACTCCAGACACATGTGCCACTTTGTGCATCTGGCTTACATGGGTACTGGGGACTCGAACACAAGTCATTAGGCTATGCAGGCAAGCACCTTAACTACTGAGCCATTTCTCCAGACCACAGCAGGGGTTTCTAAATCTCACCACAATTTCCATTTCAGTAGAAGAGGACAGGCTTTGTGAACTAGTTGCCACTTCTTAAGCATCCTTTCTGGTGACCTCACAAAGCAGGGCCCATCTCATTGGCACAGAGAGGGTCGTAGAATCCTGTATGACTTCAGGGTTAGCAAGGACCATCTTGTGTCTCATGAAGCACCAACAGAGAGCTCTGGTGGGTGGGGACGGGGTGTGCAGATGTGGTGGAGGCAGTGGAGGCTTGAGTTAATTTCCTTCCTGTCCATCCCAGGAGAAAGGAAGATTTCCTCACTGCAAAAGCTGAGATTCCCTAATTTGCTCCTTTGTAGGGCACTACAGAGACTCTAAGCAGCATGAAAAACTTTATTTCAGGACACACACGCACACACACACACACACACACACACACGTCTGTTCACTCCAGATAGGACACAAATGACAGAACAAAGCAGGAGTCACCAAATCCATTTCTGGTGAACCAATGAGTTGACTGGGGTTATTTAAGAGCAAGGTGGCCAAGCATGGTGGCTCACACCTTTAATCCCAGCACTCAGGAGGCAGAAGTAGGAGGATCATTGAGTTTGAGGCCAGCCTGAGACTACATAGTGAATTCCAGGTCAGCCAGGACTAGAGGGAGACCCTACCTCCAAAAACCAGAAAAAAAAAAAAAAGGTGAGGGGTTGCTCATGGAAGCAACACACGACTCAAAGGCAGCTGCATCACTGAAAAGCCCATCCCAGCATAGGTGACAATTTAGGGAAGCCTGGAAGAGTCTCCCTGCCAGCTGCTGTTTAACCTTTGTAACCTTAGGGAGGGGCCTTGCAACCTTTTAAGTTTCAGCTCTCTCAGAGTTATTGACCTCCTGAGTGGGCTGAGCCTCCCTGCCCGCCCCCACCCCCAAAGAGCAGAACTGTTTCAATTCAGAGATTCCTGCTGCCCCTAGGCAGTTGTTTACTGCTTCTATAACCTTCTGGAATGGTCCTGTGACCTTTTAACTTTCAGCTCTTCCTGACTGACTTCTGGACCTCCTGAGTCACCCACACCTCCTTCCTCCAGGAGGGAGCTTTTCAAATCAGAGGAACTTGCCCCACAACACCTCTGTCTCACCTACGCCAGGCCCCAAAATCCCTCAAGGGAGGCCTGTGACCTGTGACTATTGTGTGTCAGAGGCTTACTGGGTTTGAGAACTCCCACATGGGGCAGAGAAGTCTCGTGGTCAAAGGTGCCATCAACATGTGTAAGATAAAGGCCGCATTTTTCTTCTCCCTTTTTTTTTTCAGTTTTCCGAGGTAGAGTCTCACTCTAGCTCAGGCTGACCTGGAATTCACTATGTAGTCTCAGGGTGGCCTCGAACTCATGGAGATCCTCCTGCCTCTGCCTCCCAAGTGCTGGGATTAAAGGCGTGCGCCACAAAGTCGCATTTTTCATTCCCAAGATCAGTGAAGGGCTGCTGCTGGGCATTATCACTGAGTCTGTCTGGAAGAGTCCATCTGGTCCCCAAATAGTAAACTCTGGAGCTGGAGGTGACCAGTGAGGATATCATCCAGGTCTCTGTCCCAGGCTCAGCAGTGATCTCACGTCTGTCCCCAGAGTGCACTAGTCTCACTTGTCACCATGATGGCCTAGACACAGTTCCACCCTGGATTGGGCACAGAGCTGGCCCTGCTAGGATATGGACTAGGTCCCAGGTATGGTGGGAGAAGTTTTCACCTCAATATAATTCAGGATTTTGGGCCAGCGAGATGGCTTAGTGGTTAAGAAGTTTGCCTGTGAAGCCTAAGGACCCATGTTCTACTCCCCAGATCCCATGTAAGCCACACACATGATCGCACATGCCCACTAGGTGGCAAAAGCATCTGGAGCTCACTTATAGCAGCTGAAAACCCTGGCATGCCAATTCTCTCTCTCTCTCAAATAAAAAAAAATTAAAAAATAAAAAATAAAGAGACTTGAAATTTATTTATTTTCACTAGGAGTGGTGTTATTCTGACCTTTCCACTGATCCGCTGGTTGTGGTGGACCCACGCATATGTATGAACCCTTTCTTTGAGACAGGTCACATAGAGAAAGCTTTGGAGTGAGATGTCCCTACCTCTGTATGGTCAGCTGCCAAGATGCCCTGGGGTATCATGAGTAACTATTGGAGATAAGCAGTTTTCTTGGCTAGGTAGACAGACAGGGCACCTTGATCTGTGGCTATATTCTCTTTCTGCAGTGATCCAAAATGGTGACTAAAGATGGCCAAGAGGACTGCTCACTTTCTGGTTCCTCTCCCATGAGGACAAAGGACACAGAGGTACCCTGTCTGGAACATGAGCAATACTGGTTGTGTCACTGGCTAATCAGTGTCTCCATCTTTGTTTAAGCTGACCAACCATAGACTCCGGGTGGGAGGGCTTCTCTTACTCAATAAAAAGCGCATCGCCCCAGGGATAGTGGATTTCCACCTCTGGCATGCCTTCCTCAGCTTTGGAGTCTATTTTTCTTTGCCCCTTTACTTTCACTTTTTAAAAAATATTTATTTATTCACTTTATTTATTCGAGAGAGAGAAAGAGGGAGGGAGAAAGAGAGAGAGAAAGAGTGAATGGGCATGCCAGGGAATTCAGCTGTTGCAAACAAACTCTAGACACATGTGCCACCTTGTGCATCTGGTTTACATGGGTCCTGGGGAATCGAACCTGGGTTCTTTTTGAATAAACTTTGCTCTGGATTGTCTCTAATTAAACTAGAAGTGCCTGTAAGGAGAGAAATGTCTTTGAACCTGTAAGAGAGAATCTGGTCCTTCCCCATCTCTTTTTCTGTAAAGAAGTAATTTCTTTCCCTAGAAACCTGGCAGAGTGCCTGGACATCTGGTGTGAAGGCTCTGCCTTCTTTCCTTTTCTTAAGCTCTGTTTCTATGAACTCCATAGTAAAATCTTTCTAAACATCACCCCATATGTTCTGTAGATTTCATTTATCAAAATTCATAAGACAAGAACCCGGAGGCCACTGATCCAGTGGAAGTTTTGTGTGGCTGTGAGCTTTAGGCACCCTAACTCCTGGGTTAGAGCCCATCCAAGAGCTAAGAAAAGCTCCATCACTCTCAAAGATACCCCACATGCCTATATCAAAAGTCCAGCAGGAGGAACTAGCCCACCTCAGGGAGTGACAAGCTCATCTTCCTTTAAAAGACAGAGTCTTGGTCTGTAGAGATAACTCAGCATTTAATGCTGAGTCAGTTAAGGCGCATGCCTGCAATGGCTATGGACCCAGGTTTGATTCCCCGGTACCCACCTAAAGCCAGATGTACAAGGTGGCACATGCATCTGGAGTGGGTATACAGTGGCTAGAGGCCCTGGTGTGCCCATATTCATTCTTTCTTTCTTTCTTTCTTTCTTTCTTCCTTCTCTCTTTCTCTCTCTCTCTTCTCTCTCTCTCTCTCTGCCTCTCTCCATCTCTCTCTCCACTCTCTCAAATAAATAAAACGATACCTTGAAAAACAGTCTTTTCTCCCTGCTCACTTCATTCCTCTGGAACTCAAACATCTTGTGAGTCGCAGGCACAGAGTCACTCAGGCCTGGGGTTATCCCCTTAGTTTATCCTGAGGCTGTGACATGACCACACTATCCTAGGGCACCTGCAGGTGACACACTGACTCTGTAGATGAGGTCAGGATCAGGCACACCTGACACTATGGCAGGGCAGCAGGCTCCTGCATCCATGGCAAAACACAGACGGTTGGTTGGTGCCACTGTAACACCCCAAAACTCCTGTCCCTTTCTGGAGTTCTAAAATAGTCATCTACAATTGAGGGTTCACAGAAAGCAAGCAGTTGGATCTCAGGAAACATGGAAAGTGAGTGGGAACAGACTTGAACAGAAAGAACTTGGCTTTCTCTGTGTTAGTATCTGTATTTACTCATCTACACAGATATCTAGGCAAGATTTTAAAAATATGATCAACTTTATAAAGAATGCAGTGATACAGATAGATGTTGCATATACCCACAAGGAGGTAGATATCAATATCACAGGCCCTTTAAGGGGATGCTGGTCAGTGTAGATAAGTTCTCTGTTAAGTCAGAAAATGGCCAAGCTGACGCCACTCCACCATGACTCTCAGCTGCCACGTTCAGGCTGAACTCCACTCCACACAACTCTCCGACTGTCAGGCTGAACTCCACTCCACACAACTCTCCGACTGTCAGGCTGAACTCCACTCCACACAACTCTCCGACTGTCAGGCTGAACTCCACTCCACACAACTCTCGACTGTCAGGCTGAACTCACTCCACAACTCTCGATGTCAGGCTAATCTCCACTCCACACAACTCTCCGACTGTCAGGCTGAACTCCACTCCACACAACTCTCCGACTCTCAGGGCCACTGCTGTTTCAGTGTCTATGTGATGGAGTCAGTAGTGTCTACTCTCTGGATCTATGTGTTCAGTTGTCTAGGTGGACTTGTCTTATTCTCCCCTTCCTTCACACTATCCCCATGCATAAGGGGCCTTGTTCCTGTCATGGCTTCATCAGTTTCTGGAAGTCTCACACTCCAATATGACAGAGGTAGCTGACAACTCAGGGTCCTGTGCCCTGAGGTTGCATCAGAAAGTGAAGATGCTGGAGCTCTGCCAATCATCACCCTGGGGAGCTAGCACCAAGGTTGGCAGTATGACTGGGATTCCCACAGAGGACCCACCTAATGCTCAAGACATGATACCAAGAGAGACTTGGATATTAGGGCAGAGGATGGTCTCAAGAAACAGCTAGAAGAACTCACATCTCTTGTCTCAGGAATGGAAAACAAAGTCATTCAAACTGTATCTATGCCTAAGATGTCTGATGGGCCATTTCTGGATGGACAGAGCACACATAGATACTTCACTGTGAGCCTACATTGTACAACAGCATGAACCTTTCAACACCATGAACTTTTCATGCCCCAAACACGTGTTGCACTCTAGTCCAGACATTAGTAATGGTTGAGCCTCTGCATGCACCAGACGTTGCTGGTTGCACAACTCTGAGGAGTGAGGTATAGCCCACAGACTCCAGCTCAGGAAGCCTCTCCTCCAGAGACAAGATGCTGACCCACAAGCTGGCAGGGGCAGTCATTAACTAACTAGACAGGAAGGAACTCCCAACTAGCCATGGGATTCTGCCACAGAGACATGGGCCTTAAGAAGGAAAGTGTCAGGCTGGAGAGATGGTTTAGTGGTTAAGCGCTTCCCTGTGAAGCCTAAGGACCCTGGTTTGAGGCTCAATTCTCCAGGACCCACGTTAGTCAGATGCACAAGGGGGCGCATGTGTCTGGAGTTCTTTTCCAGTGTCTGGAGGCCCTGGTGCACCCATTCTCTCTCTCTCTATCTGCTTCTTTCTCTCTCTGTCTGTCACTTTCAATAAATCAATAAATAAATAAAAATAAACAAAACAAATTTTAAAAAAAGAAGGAAAGTGACACTCAGGAATTTGACCCAAGATATATGGGGTGATTTTTGTCAGTAAGGGAAAAGGGGAAGTGAGTAAAGAGGACAGCTCAGCAGAGGAAACTGACGCCCACAGCCATGAGAACAGTCACGCTGCCTCCATCTCCCTCTTCTCTCCTCTGTGCTCATCCCCAGAAAGAAGCTCCTCAGAGCCGCCCAGCCCAGTGCTCAGTGTCTGCTGCTCGGCCTCTGCCCTGCAGCATCACCTGCATCCTCCCTGAAGCTTCTCCAGGACTGGGAAGACAACTAGACCTGGAGAGGACCCCGCAGGGCTGTGTGGATGGAGGAGCTGAAGGAGTGAAGGAGACTCCATGGGGAGGCCCTGAGAGGACAGATCAGACCATAGCCAGCCTCATCCAGGGGGCTATATGCTGGCCTTTGTTGACATGAGGACCAAAAAGTCAGCTGATGATAGGCTCAGGAGAAGTTCTGACGTATGTGTCTGCACAAAGCCTCGTCCCATTCCTGCTGGTGCCCCAGACCGAGGAAGATGAGCACCAGATTCCTGAGAAGGGTAGTTCTGCTTCCTGTGGGGCTACTGATGCATCAATCGATCTCCCAGAACACCAGAGCAACAAAGGCCATATCCTGCCTGTCTGTCCATCTGCCATTTGCTGACCAGCAACCACTGAGACAAGACGCAATGACCTCCACCCTCACTCTCCTGCTCAGCCTAGCTGAGATGCGAAGACGGGAAGGAGAACCCGAGTCTGGGACAGACCCCACCCCACAGCCAGGCACTGGCCCATGAGGACACACCAGGGCTTCTGGAGGTGGTGGGGAGAGAGGACCTGCTCGGGCTTCAGGGGCAAATCTTTCATAGGGACCTCTCTTCCAGGGCTGGGCCTGGGCTCCAGGAACACAGCAAAGGCAGGTGAGTTTGTGCCCAGCCTGCCCAGGTGTCCTCTACCTTACTGGATGATGTTGTACATCTGGGTAGTGGGTATGGAGAGCAACTGATGGTGGGGATGCCTGGAGGGTCCTGGGGCTGAGGGCTGGGGATCTGAGGCAAGAATGTCTCTGATTTTCTGGCAGAGATCTCCACACCTACCATTTAGGCTGAGCCAGGTTCTATTTTCACCTGGGGGACACCTGTGACCATCTGGTGTCAGGGGACCTTTGGAGCTCTGGAGTGCCATCTGGCAGGAAAGGAAGCTCACCACACTGGGACAGACAGACCCCATAGGAGCCTGGGAACAAGGCCAACTTCTCAATGCTGTCCATGACAGAGTGTCATGCAGGGTGATATTGCTATTACTATTGCAGTCCTGCTGGGCTGTCAGAGTGCAGTGACCTCAAGAGCTGGTGGTGACAGGTAAGAGGACTCTCAGGGGTCTCAGCCCTTAGGACCTGTCCCCAGTAAAGGGCTGTGCTATAAGGGTGTCCCTCTCACACCACCCAAACCTTGCAGACAGCATGGGAGGTGTGAGTCTATTTAACAAGCTGCTGCCTCCTTCTCTCCTAGGAGTCTACAGGAAGCCCACCCTCTCAATCTTGTCCAGCTCTGTGGTGGCCTCAGTCGGGAACATGACCATTCAGTGTGGTTCCCAGCTGGGATTTAACAAGTTCATTCTGAGTAACGAAGGAGAACACCCGCACTCCAGGACCCTGAACGCACAGCTTGTGCACACTGGGCAGATGCAGGCACTGTTCCATGTCAGTGCCCTGAGCTCTATCCAGAGGTGGACATTCAGATGCTGTGGCAGTTACCAGAACGAGACCCATGTCTGGTCAGAATCCAGTGACCCACTGAAGCTCCTGTTGTCAGGTGAGGATGTGTTGCCATGAGCCCCACTTCCAGAAGAACCACTGTGAGGAATAGCTAAGAGGAGTGGGAACTCCTGACCTAGAGACCAAGACTGTGAAGAAACAGTAAGGCCTGCAGAGCAGGGCAGGAGTGGACAGGTGCTTGTCACAAACCAGCTCCTCTTCTTCCCCTCTGACTGTCCAGAAACTTCTTCCTCCTGATCCAGAATGGCCTTGTCCTAGCCCATGAATAGAACCATACTTCACAGAGCCACTCTGTCATTAGCTATGATATACTTGCTCTGTCCAAGGAAGACAATGTGACCTCCCCCCACATCCCAGTTCCCTGACTGGTAACACCAGGCTGGGTTATCTCAGACACACTTCCCCCTGGATGCTGTGTGTGGCTCCTACAGGGTCCTGTAAAGAAGCTACAGTTAACACAGCCTCTCCTTCAAGTGGTCAGACACCAGCGATGGCCCGGTATCCCTGAGTACAGTTAAGGAGCCCAGAAGGTTTAGCCAAGGACTCAGACTCAGGCCATCCTAGAGGAGGTGAGGAAAGGATGGCTGAGATGAGCAGTGGGGACGTCTGACAGAGAGAGGCAGAAGCAAGGGAATATTGGGAGGCAGAGTGTCAGAGCAAACAGAGACAGAGAAGCCCACATCCTTAGAGGGAGACTCTGATGATGGCTCACCTCAGGACAAGGTGTACAGCCCTCCATCAGCCTTCTCTCTAGGTCAGCCCCCTGTCACACCCTCCCTGTCAGTGCGACCAGGCTGCACAGTGTCCTCGGGAGAGAACATGGACCTGCTCTGTCAGCCATGGAGCCCCGTGGACACTGTCCTCCCCAATGAGGAAGTAGTCAATCTTCTCCTGTATCTAAGATCTGAAATCCTAGCTCAGCTGCACCAGGTAGAATTCGCCATGAGTGCTGTGACCGTGGCCTTCATGGTGATATAAAGAGGCTGAGATTGAGTTTCTCAGTCTCCTCTGTAGGCATCAGCTCAGGCTGCCTTCTCCCTCCTGCCTTAAATGCCTCCATCTGAGCGAGGGACGCTACCTGGATGTGGCCTTGCAAGGGCCCCTCATTGCTGATATTCTGTGGCTTCCTACACCTTCTCTGGTCCCCACCCCTTACTGGCAATAAAAAACAGTCAATGAAATAAAAAAAAAAAAAGAAACACTAGAAAATCTCATCAGTAGAATGGATGAAGGAGAGGACAGATTATTTTAACTAGAACACCAGGTGGCAGATCTAATACAGTCCAACAAAGAGAAAGACAAAATAATAGGAAAGAATGAATGGGAATTTCAAGATTTTGGGGCACTATGAAAAGATCAAACAGAAGTATTCAGGCTATAATAGAAGGAGAAGAATTTCACTCCTAAGGCATAGTAGGCATTTTCAACAAAATCATAGAAGAAAACTTCCCCCAAATTGGGAAAGAGGTGTCATTGCAGATACAGGAAGCCTTTAGAACACAAACCAGACAAAATCTAGAAAGAACCTCTCCTCATCGTATTATAATTAACCTGCCAAACATACAAACAAAGAAAATACATTGAAGGCAGTTAGAGAGAAAAATCAGCTTACATACAATGGCAAGACCATCAGGATCACAGCAGATGACTCAACACAAACTTTAAAATCCAGAAGGGCTATGTATTCCAAGTTCTGAAAGATAACAGCTGTCAACCAAGGTTACTTTATCCTGCAAAGCTATCCATATGAATAGACAGAGAAATAAGGACATTTCATAACAAAAGCAGGCTAAGGAATATTTCAAGAAAAAAACAAGCTCCACAGAAAATACTTTAAAGAATCCTCCATGCTGAAGAGAAAGAGAAGCACACATATAAGGAACCTGGAAAAAAACAAACAATACTCAAGTACTATTTAATACAAGAGAGCAAAGGTAAAACCAGAAGAACTACAAAAAATGGCAAAAATAAATACACACCTTTCAGTAATATCTCTTAATATCAAAGGCCTCAATGCCCCAACCAAAAGTCAAAGGTTTACAGACTGGGTTAAACAGCAGGATCCTTCAATTTGTTACCTCCAAGAAACTCACCTTTCTACAAAGGATGGACACTATCTTAGGGTGAAAGGTTGGAAAACAGTGTTTTAAGCAAATGGGCCTTGAAAACAAGCAGGGGTTGCTATCCTAATATCTGACAAGGTAGACTTCAGCGAACATTAGTTAGGAAAGATAAGATCAATTTATATTGATTAAACGCACACTCCAACAGGAGGACATTACAATCCTAAACATATAGGCACCTAATATGGGGGGGGGCATCTTCATCAAACAATTGCTATTAGAATTAAGGTCACAGCTAATACAAAACACAGTGGTAGTGGGTGACTTCAACACACCACTCTCATCAATTGACAGGTCATCCCAGCAAAAAATAAACAGAGGCATCTGGATTAAATGAGGTCACAGAACAAATGGACCTAACAAATATATACAGGACATTTCATCCAAATGGTGCAGAATACACATTCTTTTCAGCAGCACATGGAACATTCTCTAATATAGACCATTTATTAGGAAAGAATAAATCTTAACAAATACAGGAAAATTGAAATAATTCCTTGCATTCTATCTGACCACAATGGAAATCAAACTACAAGTCAATAGCAAGAAAAGCTATAGAGGATATACAAAATCATGGAAACTAAACTATACACAGTAAATGAATGGGTCAATGAAGAAATCTAGAAGGAAATCAAAAGATTCAGAGTCAGGTGATAGCGAGAACACAACATACAAAAACCTTGGGACACAATGAAGGCAGTGCTAGGAGGGAAATTTATAGCTTTTAGTGCCTATATTAAGCAATTAGAAAGGTCTCAAGTAAATGATGTAGTGCTTCACCTTAAAGCTTTGGAAAAAGAAGAACAAGGCAAAATATCAGTAGATGGGAAGAAATAATAAATATTATGGAAGAAATTAATGAAATAGAAACCAAAAAGAAAAAGAAAAAAAATCCAAAGAATCAATGAAACAAATAGTTGGTTCTTTAAAATGATAAAAAAGATTGATAAACCCTTAGCAAATCTGACCAAAAGAAAGAAGAGACACAAATCAATGAAACTGAGATGAAAAAGACAGCATCCCAACAAATATCAGAGAAATTCAAAAAATTATAGGGACATAGTATAAAAACATATACTCCACTAAGTATGAAAATCTGAAAGAAATGAATGATTTTCTTGATTTGTATGACCTACCTAAATTAAATCAAGATGACATAAACAACTTAAATAGACCTATAACAAGTAACAGATGGATTCCCTGATGAATTTCACCAGAACTTCAGGGAAGAACTAACACCATTGCTTCTTCTTCTTTTTAAAAAATTTTCATTTATTTATTAGAGACAGAGAGAGGAAGAGAGAGAGAGAGGGAGGGAGAGAAGGAGAGAATGGGCATGCCAGGGCCTCTAGCCACTGCAAATGAACTCCAGATGCATGTGCCACCATGTGCAGCTGGCTTATGTGGGACCTGGAGAATTGAACCTGGGTCCTTAGGCTTCACAGGCATGCGCCTTAACTGCTAAGCCATCTCCCCAGCCCACACCACTGCTTCTTAAACTTTTCCATAAAATAGAAAAATAAGGAATCCTACCAAACTCCTTCTATGAAGCCAGCATTACCCTGATACAAAACCAGAGAAAGATAGAACAAAAAAAGAAAATTACAGACCAATCTCCCCCATGAGCACAGATGAAAAACTTCTCAGCAAAATATTGGCAGACAGAATACAAGAATATATCAGAAAGATCATTCACCCCAACCAAGTAGGCTTTATCCCAGAGATGCAGGGATGGTTCAACATACACAAATCAATATGTGTAATATATTATATAAATGGACTGAAGGACAAAAATCACATGGTCATCTCATTAGTTGCAGAGAAAGCATTTGACAAAATCCAATATCCCTTCATGAAAAAAGTCCTACAGAGACTGGGAATAGAAGGAACATATCTCAACATAATAAAGGCTATTTATGACAAGCCTACAGCCAACATACTATTAATGGGGAAAAACTGGATGCCTTTCCACTAAAATCAGGAACAAGACAAGGGTGTCCACTGTCCCCACTTTTATTTAATATACTACTGGAAGTCTTAGCCATAGCAATAACGCAAGAGACACACATAAAAGGGATACAATTTGGACCAATGGAATAGACTTGAAGACCCGGACTTTGGGTCAAGCAACTATAGATACTTGATATTCGATAAAGGCCCAAACAATATAGGCTGGAAAAAAGACAGCATCTTCAACAAATGGTGCTGGACAAACTGGATAACCATATGCAGGAAACTGAAACTTGATCCACACATTTCACCATGCACTACACTCAAGTCCAAATGGATCAAAGACCTCAATATAAGACAAGAAACTCGAATACTACTGGAAGAAAATTTAGGAAGTACATTCCATGATATAGGAATGGAAAAAGACTTCCTGAACAAAACCCCAGTAGCTCACAAACTTAAACTGTCACTCAACCAATGGGATCACATGAAGCTGAAGAGTTTCTTTACAGACAAGCATACAATAAGCAAAGCCAATAGATTACCCACAGAATGGGAGAAAATATTTGCAGGTTATCCAACTGATAGCGGCCTAATCTCTAGAATCTACAAAGAACTCAAAAACCTAAACAGTAAGAAGTCAAACACCCCACTCACAAAATGGGGCAAAGAGCTGAACAGGCAGTTCACAGAGGAAGAAATAGAAATGGCAAACATACACTTAAGAAAATGTTCATCATCCCTAATCATAAGAGAAATGCAAATTAAAACAACTATGAGATTCCACCTTACCCCAATCAGGATAGCAAACATCAAAAAATCAAATAAAAATAAATGCTGGCGAGGATGTGGAGAAGTAGGAACACTCATCCACTGTTGGTGGGAATGTAGGATGGTACAACCACTGTGGAAAGCAATATGGAGACTTCTGAAAAAGCTGAGTATAGAGAAACTAACAGACCCAGTTATTCCCTTACTGGGCATCTACCCTAAAACCTTCAAACCACAGGCTAGAGAGATTTGCTCAATGATGTTTATAGCGGCTCAATTTGTAATAGCTAAGAGCTGGAATCAACCCAGATGTCCATCACTAGAAGAATGGATAACTAAGATGTGGTATATCTACACAATGGAATTCTATACAGCAGTAAGAAAAAATGACACAATGAAATTTAAGGGAAAATGGTTGAACCTGGAACAGATCATTCTCAGTGAACTTACCCAATCACAGAAAAAAAAATCGCCACATAGTATCACTCATCTACAGCACCTAACCTGAATCTACCCAAGATACCATACATACCCAGCAAGTATCTCCTGGACTAGACACTAGGATGGAAGGGGAAGGAAGGGGAGGGCATCAAAGGGGTGGGAAACACAAATCTAGACCCAAACGGCAATGGTACCATAAAATTCTACTTACTAAAAGACAGACCAAATGGCTGATCCTCCACCAGGCCCTTACAGGGAACACTTGAACCACAAGACACTGGAGAGGGTAGGATCAAGACTAACCTTAATCTTCTACATCTTCCCTCCCTCCCTCTCCCTCCTCCCCCTCTCTCTCTTCTAACTCTTGTATATTAGATATCTTTTTCCTCATATTCTTAGTGTGCACTGACCTGTAACTCCCAGAACCAGCATGGGGCTATCATCCACAATGAGCTTTTGATCAGAGAGACCTACAAGGTTTCCTAAAAGACAGACAGATTTCTGTCAGAGTACTTGATGACCCACCAAAGGCTATTGGTAAGACCCTACTGCTGAAGACACCTTATGTGATTGACATGCAAAATTGAATGGCATGGCTGGAAGTTGGAAGAGAGTCAGTCCCTAGACAGTCAGCGCGTCTAGTGCCAGAAGGTGCTACACAGGCGACTGGGGGAAAATGACCAATATCTGTCCAAGCAATGCATAGTCTAACCTACTTAGCAGCAAATAACTTGTTGTGATGCCCACACAAATGCAGTAGTGGCACACAGCCATGGTGGGGAACCAACTGCTCTCAATTTGGCTAACTGATCCCCTCACTGGTATGGGACCTATAGCTGGAGCTGGGAAACAAGTCAGAACCATATCCAAACATAAGCCCACTCTCCAATATCAAGCTACCATCAATTGTGGGCTACAAGAGGGCCTACACCTATTAAATTCTCTATTAAAAAAAAAGGGTTATCTCATTTGTCATGATGCTAACTTACTCTCCGTTGGAGAATCTGCTTCTCTTTTTCAGATGTAGATCCTAAGGAGACAGCCACCCCATCATACCTCAAAAGGGCTCCGGCTGAAACTAAGAAAAATTGGCAAAACAAGCAAGGGTGCTGTTTTCCTGATGAACAGGATACCAGCAGAAGGGGGAAGGAGATCAACACAGAGAAAAATCAACTCCTACCAAATCAGACAGCCAGAGCCTCAGAGGCCCCCAACACCTCATCACTGAAGCAGACCAAAAATGAACCAAACATGGCTCAGGGAAATTTTGCGGAAGAGGGGGCGGAAAGAATGTCAGAGCCACATGTTGGGTCATGATATGCAGAGACATTTAGCTTACCCATAACTGTGGGCTAACTCCACAATGCATGACCCATATACCTCAACAAGGAGGGACCAAGGGGAGGGGGTAGGTCACAGATGAGCCTAGTAATGGTACCAAACTGACTGTATTTGCTGAATACAAAACTAATAAAGAAAAAAAGAAGAAGAAAAAAAAAAACAAGGGATACAATTTGGAAAGGAAGAGATCAAGTTATCATTATTTGTAGATGACATGATTCTATACATAAAGAACCCTAAAGTCTCTATGAGCAAACTGTTAGAGTTGATAAACACCTATAGCCATGTAGCAGTATACAAAACAAATACACAGAAATCAGCAGCCTTCCTATATGCTAACAACTGACACACAGAGGATGAAATCAGAGAATCACTCCCATTCACAACTGCATAAAAAAAATAACGTACCATGAAATTAACCTAACCAGGGAAGTGAAGGATCTCTACAGTGAAAACTTTAAAACACTCAAGTGAAAAATTCCAGAAGACACTAGAAAATGGAAAGACATCCCTTGTTCTTGGATCTGAAGAATCAATATTGTGAAGATGGCAATCTTACTAAAAGCAATCTACACATTTAACGCAATCCCCACCAAAATTACAATGACATTCTTCACGGAAATGGAAAAACAATCCAACAATTCATTTAGAAGCACAAAAAATCTCAAGTACCTAAAATAATACTGAGCAACAAAACTAAGGCTGGTGGTATCACCATACCTGATTTTAACCTATACTACAGAGTCATAGTAACAAAAACAGCATGGTACTGACACAAAAGCAGACATGTAGATCAATGGAACAGAATAGAGACCCAGATGTAAGTCTGGGTATCCATAGCCACCTGATATTCGACAAAAATGCCCAAAATACTCATTAGAGAAAAGACAGCCTCTTCAGTAAATGGTGTTGTGAAAACTGCATATGTATCTGTAGAAGGATGACAATAGAACCTTCTATCTCTCTATGCACAATAATTAAATCCAAATGGGTTAAAGACCTTAACATCAGACCTAAAAGTCTGAAACTGCTAGAGGAAAAAGTAGGGGAAACCTTCAACATATTGGTCTAGGTAAAGACTTTCTGAATATAAACCCAATTGTTCAGGCAATGAAACCACAGATTAACCACTGGGACCTCATGAAATTGCAAAGATTTTGTATGGCAAAGGACACTGAATAAAGCAAAGAGGTAACCTACAGAATGGGAAAATATCTTTGTCAGCTATACATCTTATAGAGTACTAATATCTAGGATTTATAAAGAACTCAAAAAATTAAACAATAAGAAATCAAACAAACCAGTTAAAAATGGGCTATGGAACTAAATAAAAATAAATAAATAAAATAAAAAGAATAAAAAGTACCATAGTTTTTATCAATCCTAATAATATTCAAACATCCCCATAGTCTGAGATATTTTAGCTGAGCCATAATACCAAAAACTCCAAAAGAAACCAAAATGGCATAGAATAAACATTCGCATTGTAAAAGGTGGCACTGGGCATAGCAAAGAAATATTCAATCAATATAAAATTTAAATAGGTTAAACATCAAACTCTGTAGTTCCAACTCCAACAACTCTAGTCAGTGACAAGTCTCCAAGACTAATCATTCTAATCAACAGCAAGGCTCCAGAGTTCCAATTCTGCTCCTCCAGCTAGGCTACTCACAATCCTGGAAAACTTCATCCGGGGCAACAGCTCTCTTTGGCAGTCATCTCATGGTCCCCGGATCTCCAATGGGTCTCCACTGCAACTCACAGTTCATCCTCATGGCCCCATGGGGTCTCTATGCAGGCATCAGCAAACCTGCTTCACACTGCCCATGGCCATTCTCATCTTCTGACTTGGAAGTATTAACCACCCATAGCTCCATCTTCTCTGCTGGAGGTGGAGGCATGGGGGGAGGGATCCAGATGGAAGCTATGGGCACAAAGAGGCGAAGGACAAGTTCAGCCAGCTGAGCCTGGAGGGATAGAGCGTTACAGAAGGGCCAGTCAGCCCAGGATTCCAGCGTCTCTGCCTCTCTCCAGGCAGCCTCTTCACTGTCCCAGGTGTCTACAGCCAGCTCCTAGTGGCCAGTCAAAAGCAACCAATATGCCCAGGGAAATGAGGACCAGGCCAGCCAGCCCCAAACAAATGAGGTTCTCCTGGGTGTAGTCCAAAGAGCCCAAATCAGCAGACCAAGGACAGAGCCAGGCTATTAGTCCCTGGACCCTAAAAATCTTGATGCCTTTTGGAGATTCTAAACCCAGAGGGAAGTTAGAGACTCAACTCCCAAGTCTAAGGTCAACAGTCAGGGAGACAATGGACCTGGACCCCTAGGTCTGAGGGAGGAGGTGATGCTGGGGCTCCGGGGTCTGAGGGAGGAGGGCTGGGGTCTGGACACCCCAGACTGAGGGAGGAGGACTGGGGTCAGGACTCCCGGTTCTGAAGGAGGAGGGCTGGGTCTGGACTCCCAGGTCTGAGGGAGGAGGGCTGGGGTCTGGACACCCCAGACTGAGGGAGGAGGACTGGGGTCTGCACTCCCGGGTCTGAGGGAGGAGGACCGGGGTCTGCACTCCCGGGTCTGAGGGAGGAGGGCTGGGGACTGCACTCCCGGGTCTGAGGGAGGAGGGCTGGGGTCTGCACTCCCGGGTCTGAGGGAGGAGGGCTGGGGTCTGCACTCCCGGGTCTGAGGGAGGAGGGCTGGGGTCTGCACTCCCGGGTCTGAGGGAGGAGGGCTGGGGTCTGCACTCCCGGGTCTGAGGGAGGAGGACTGGGGTCTGCACTCTCGGGTCTGAGGGAGGAGGGCTGGGGTCTGCACTCCCGGGTCTGAGGGAGGAGGGCTGGGGTCTGCACTCCCGGGTCTGAGGGAGGAGGGCTGGGGTCTGCACTCCCGGGTCTGAGGGAGGAGGGCTGGGGTCTGCACTCCCGGGTCTGAGGGAGGAGGGCTGGGGTCTGCACTCCCGGGTCTGAGGGAGGAGGGCTGGGGTCTGCACTCCCGGGTCTGAGGGAGGAGGGCTGGGGTCTGCACTCCCGGGTCTGAGGGAGGAGGGCTGGGGTCTGCACTCCTGGGTCTGAGGGAGGAGGGCTGGGGTCTGCACTCCTGGGTCTGAGGGAGGAGGGCTGGGGTCTGCACTCCCAGGTCTGAGGGAGGAGGGCTGGGGTCTGCACTCCTGGGTCTGAGGGAGGAGGGCTGGGGACTGCACTCCCAGGTCTGAGGGAGGAGGGCTGGGGTCTGCACTCCCGGGTCTGAGGGAGGAGGGCTGGGGTCTGCACTCCCGGGTGTGAGGGAGGAGGGCTGGGGTCTGCACTCCTGGGTCTGAGGGAGGAGGGCTGGGGTCTGCACTCCCGGGTCTGAGGGAGGAGGGCCGGGGTCTGCACTCCCGGGTCTGAGGGAGGAGGGCCGGGGTCTGCACTCCCGGGTCTGAGGGAGGAGGGCTGGGGTCTGCACTCCTGGGTCTGAGGGAGGAGGGCTGGGGACTGCACTCCCAGGTCTGAGGGAGGAGGGCTGGGGTCTGCACTCCTGGGTCTGAGGGAGGAGGGCTGGGGACTGCACTCCCGGGTCTGAGGGAGGAGGGCTGGGGTCTGCACTCCCAGGTCTGAGGGAGGAGGGCTGGGGACTGCACTCCCGGGTCTGAGGGAGGAGGGCTGGGGACTGCACTCCCGGGTCTGAGGGAGGAGGGCTGGGGTCTGCACTCCCGGGTCTGAGGGAGGAGGGCTGGGGTCTGGACTCCCAGGTCTGAGGGAGGAGGGCTGAGGTCTGGACTCCTGGTTCTGAGGGAGGAGGGCTGGGGTCTGGACTCCCGGGTCTGAGGGAGGAGGGCTGGGGTCTGGACTCCCGGGTCTGAGGGAGGAGGGCTGGGGTCTGCACTCCCGGGTCTGAGGGAGGAGAACTGGGCCCTGGATCCCTGTGATTTAAGAAGATCTGGAGCCCCTCACCTTCCCATCTGATGACCAGTGGCTGGCTGAGCAGCGACAGCACGTAGCTGGCAGAGGGCATGTTGTAGTAGCAGCTGTAGGTGCGTGGGGAGCTGGCACCAAGCAGAGGGAAGTTGGCCCAGGGCTGCGCAGAGTGCTGTGGGTCGCCAGGCCTGTGCCCTACAGCGCAAAGCTCATGCCTGGCACGCGGCCCGCACAGCACAGGCTCACGTTGACTCCAGGAGCCACTACCGGCCCAGGCAGTGCCACCAGCGATGGCCTGGGCAGGTGGTCTGCGGGGACACAGGAAGGGTCCCGAGTCAGTTTCTGTGTCTTCCCCTCCACTCATTCTTGACTCTTCCAATCTACCCACCTACCTATGGAGCCATCTTCGTGTGTCCTTCCTGTCCCCTCCCTTATCCTGCCCCTGTGCCTCATGTCCTCCCTCCTGGGCATCCAGGACCTCACCTGTCACCAACAGTTCTAGGGCATCACTGGGCTGGGAGCAGACACCTGGTCCCCAGTCTGTCCTCCGGTAGCTGCAGTGGTAAGTGGCCCCCCTGGGCCGGAGTCACCTCTTCCAGGAAGAACTCAGCCAGCTCTGTGGACACATCCCTGAAGAACAGGGGCCTGCTGTCTCCTCTTTTGAGCAGCGCAAATCTCCAGGCAGGTTGGGGTGCATAGCACCTCAAGGTCACATTGACCGCAGGGGTCACAATTGCAGCAGGGTGAGCCTCCAGCCATGGCTGGGGATATGAGGCTTGGGGCACTTAATAAAGGAGGGTGGTTGGGTGCTCAGGGATCCCACTGGGAGCCCCAGAAGACAAAGGGGAAATTGGAGGAGGACAAACAGAAGTCTTTCTAGACCTCCATTCTCTGTAAAAGATAGGAGTGCCAGGACTGCAAAGTTTGTCAAAACTAGCTGCAATCCCAGCTCTCAGGAGGCAAGGTAGGAGAATCACCAAGAGTTCAAGGCCAGACTGAGATACATAGTGAATTCCAGGTCAGCCTAGGCTAGAGGGAAACCCTACCTCAAAAAAGGGGGGAGCTGAAGAGATGGCTTAGTCTAAGGCACTTGCCTGTAAAGCCAAAGGACCCAGGTTCCTTTACCCAGTATCCTTGTAATGCCAGATGCACAGGGTGGCACATGGTCTGGAGTCCATTTGCAGTAGCTAGAGGCCCTGATGTGCCCATTCTCTCCCCTCTCCCCTCTCTCACTCTCACTCGGTCCCTCTGTCTGTGTGTGTATGTGTGTGTGTGTGTATCTGCCCCCCCCTCAAATAAATATTTTCTTTTGTTTTTTTCGAGGGAGGGTCTCACACTAGTCCAGGCTGACTTGGAAATCACTGTATAGTCTCAGGGTGGCCTGGAACTCACAGCGATCCTCCTACCTCTGCCTCCCAAGTGCTGGGATTAAAGGCATGTGCCCCACACCCAGCTAAAATATTTTTTAAACAGATGTCAAGGATGGTGGCACAAGCCTTTATTTAATTCCAGCACTTGGGAGGCTGAGGTAGGATCACTGAGTTTGAGGCCACCCTGAGACTACAGAGTGGATTTCAGGTCAGCCTGGGCTAGAGGCAAGACCCTAGCTAAGGAAAAAGAAAAGAATAGAAAGATCCCAAGATTGTGGTTCACACCTGTAACACCTGTAATCCTGGCACTTAGGTGGCTGGGCAGGAAGATTGCCATGAATTTAACCCCAGCATAAGCTTCCCACAAAACCCTAGCTACAGAGTGCCTGAGCTACAGAGTGAGATGTGGTTGCAACAAATGAAACAAACAAAAAGCAACCAATTTAGGTAAACTTTGGGCTAAATGTGAATTAGGCAATTTGTAAATAAGGAAGTCCAAGTGACTAAAGCATTGAGAGAGAAAATGTTGCTTAACCTTCATTGTAGCCATCAAAAACAAGGGAAATGCCAAGATTATTTTGCCTGTTGGGTTACAGAGAATTAAAATGGTTAATGCTGAGCTTGGGCAAATATGTGGTGGAACAGACTCTCAGAGGTACATGCGTGCTCTATTTCCAAATGAAAGACATGAGTTCCTATAAGAACACCGAGAGCCAGCTGTAATACCTCCAGGTTTTGGAGGCTGAGGCAGTCAGCCTGGACGACTTAATGAGACTCTGTCTCAAAATAAAAAATAAATGGGAGGCCAGGCATGATGGCGCACGCCTTTAATCCCAATAATCGGGAGGCAGAGGTAGGAGGACCACTGTGAGTTCAAGGCCACCCTGAGACTACATAGTGAATTCCCAGGTCAACCTGGACTAGACTCAAACCCAACTTCAAAAATAAATAAATAGGGATGGAGAGATGGTTTAGTGGTTAAGCGCTTGCCTGTGAAGCCTAAGGAGCCTGGTCTGAGATTTGATTCCCCAGAACCCACATTAGCCAGATGCACAAGGGGGCGCATGCATCTGGAGTTCCTTTTCTGGGGCCTGGAGGCCCTGGCACACGCATCCTCTCTCTCTCTCTATCTGCCTCTTTCTCTCTCTGTCACTCTCAAATAAATATATAAAAATAAATAAATAAATAAATAAATAAATAAATGAGGGGAGGTTTGGAGAGGTGGCTCAGCAGATAAGGTGCTTGCCTGCAAAGCCTATATACCCTGGTTTGAGTTCCCAGTACCCACATAAACCCAGTTGCACAAAGTGGCTCATGTTCTGGGTATAGTGGTGCATGCCTTTAATCTCAGCCAGCACTCAGGAGGCAGAGGTAAGAGGATCGCCATGAGTTCGAGGCGACCCTGAGACTCCATAGTGAAATCCAGTTCAGCCTGAGCAAGAGTGAGACCTTACCTCAAAAAAAAAAAAAAAAAAAAAAAAAAAAAAAAAAGAGCTGGAAGGATTGCTTAGTTGTTAAGGTGTTTGCCTGAAAAGCCAAAGGACCCAGGTTTGATTCCCCAGTACCCACGTTAGTCAGATGCACAAAGGGATGTACGCATCTGGAGTTTGTTTGCAGTGGATGGAGGCCCTGGCACGCTCTTGCTCACTCCACTCCCTCCCTCTCTCCTGCTGAGTCATACTCCCATGCCCTCACTGCTAGATTCTAGGCAAGTGCTCTACTGATCACACATGTCCCTAGACCCTCACTGGTGGCAAGTGGACTATTACAGAGCTATCCACCCATAGTCCTATTTATTTATTTGTTTAATATTTAAAATATGTATTTATTTATAAGCAAAGAGTTAGAAAAACACAGTGAAAGGACACAGAGAGAGAGAGAGAGAGAGAGAGAATGCATTGGCCTGCCAGGGTGTCTAGCCACTGCAGATGAACTCCAAATGCACCTACCACTTTGAACATCTGGCTTACATGGGTACTGGGGAATCAAACCTAGAGCAATAGGCTTTACAGGCAAGCGCCTTAACCACTGAGCAATGTTAATATTTTTATTTATTTGCAGGTAGAGAGAGAGAGAGAGAGAGAAGAGAGACAGAGAGAATGGGCATGCCACAGCCTCTAGCCACTACAAATGAACTCTACCTGCACGCACCACCACCAGGAGAGAGGGGAAGAGGAGCATCACCAGGTTGGCCTGGGCCCTCATGCCTTCCCCACTGTGAAGAACCACTACCTACTTCCTGCCTTTCTGTCTCACTGCAGGATGCCCACCCATCAAAGCCTTCCCCTCTCTACTCCCTCCCCTACCCCTGCCAGTCCACACACTTTCCCAACTCTGCAGGACTCCCGCCAAGCTGGTCCCTTGCTCCTTCCCTCTCTCCTGGACCCCTCGCCTTCCCTTTCCCTCTCTCCAGGGCCTCCTCTGTCCCAGCACATTCCCCTCTCCCCAGATCCCCCCTGACTGGGACCCCATGCAGGAGTCCCGGAGAAAGAGAAAAGGGAGCAGAACCAGGGTCAGGGATAGAGGGGAAGGCTTGCTGACCTGGTTGGCCACTGGCCAGGGCCCTTGAGCCTTCCCCTCTGGACCCCTGCAGACTTCATGGCTTCTCCTCTCACTCATCGGATACCCACCCACCATAGCCTCCTCCTCTCTCCTGGACACCACCCCCCTCAGTCTGAGCTCTTTACCCTCTCTGAGGGACTCCAGCCATCCTAGTCCCTTGCTCCTTTCCCCTAGCATAGAGACCCCAATCACCGTCTGCACACCGTCTCCTCTGTTCTAGGCCTCCCTGGTTCCTGCACCTTCCCCTCTCTCCCAGAACACCACCAACCAAGGCCCTGTCTTCTTCCCTTCTCACAGATCCCCACCCCCATCCCTCTCCATCCCCAGACAACTTACTGCCTCCTTCCATCTCTTCCAGACCAAGGGAGAACTATGGCATTCCCTCTCTCCTGGCCCACCTACTGTGTGCCTTCCCCTCTCTGAACCCCACTCCACCCCAACTATCAGCGCCTTCCCCTCTCTCCATACCCCAGCCACCACAAGCTGTCCCCTTCCTCAGTGAATCAGCAAGCCCAGGGCCTCTCCTCTCTGAACAATGGAAGTCTTGCTGGGGGGCGGGAGAGAGGAAGGCATATTAGTGGGAGTCCTGGAGGCAAGGGAATGCCCACAGCTCAGGTTGGCAGGAGACCCGGAGAGAGGGGAAGGCGCGGGGTTCCTTGTGGAGGGGAAGGCACCTGTGCACCGGGGTCCATGATTCAGGGGAGGCACACAGTTAGCGAGGGTCCTTATGACAGGGCAAGGCCCCCATCAGCGGGAGTCTCCCAGAGAAGGGAAGGTGCACAGTCTGCCAGGGTCAGGAAGAGAGGGCAGGCACTCAGTTGGCAGCTGTCAGTGAGCAGTCAGAGTCCAGGAGAAAGATGAAGGGGAGCAGAATACTGTGCACCCTCTGCTCTCTCCGGGACCCCCACTGACAGGGACCTTGCTCTCTCTTAAGGACCCTCGCCAACTGCGTGCCACCCCTCTCTCCTGGACCCTAGAGGACAGGCGCCTTCCCCTCCATTAGGACACCCGTGCTGTCCCCTATCTCTCAGTCTCCTGCCAACCTGGCCTTTCTTTAGCTCCAGGACTCCCACCAAGCTGGCACCTTGTGCCTTCCCCTTACACCTGACTTCCACTGTCCAGGCGCCTTCCCTTCTCTTCTGGACCTCAGGGGAGCAGGACCCACATTCCATTAGAAGCCCCAGTACCCTTATGGCTGGTCTACAAAGTTGTCCAGAAGAGAGGGGAAGGCATATTGAAGGCAGGGGTCCTGGAGAGTAAGGAAGGAGCTCAGGCCTCTGTTGGGGTGGGTCCAAGAGAGAAGGGAAGGCACATGGACAATGGTGGTCAGGAGAGAGAACTGGGCACACAGTCAGTGGGGGTCCCTGATAGACGGGAAGGCGCATGGACGCTGGAGTACTGGGAAAGAGGTGAAGGGGCATGGGATCCTATAGTCTGGTGCCCAAGAGAGAGGGGAAGGCACGTGGTTTGAGGGGATCAATCAGAGGTGAAGGATTGAGAGGCCAGTTGGTGGGTCTCCATGAGAGGGGAAGAAGCAAGGGACAAGTTCAGAGGGTGTTCAGTAGAAAGAGGAAAGGGAGCAGAATACTAGTGTCAGGGAGAGAGGGGAAGGCTTGCATGATTTGGTTGGCCACTCCCAAGGGCCTTTCTTTCCCCTCTGGACCCCAGCCAACTTTATGGCTTCTCTCTCACTCACAGAGATAGCTGCTCATCACAGCCTTCCCCTCTCTCTGCCCCCACGTCCCCTGGCCCTCCCGCAGTCCAGAGCTCTTTCCCCTCTCTGTGGGCCTCAGACCAACCTACTCCCTTGCTCCTTCCCCTTCCCTTCCCTCCCAGACACCTATCACCTTCTGCACACCTTCCTCTCTATCTATGCCTTTCTGGATCCTGCACTTTTCCCTCTCAGAACACCAACTACCAAGGCCCTGGTGTACTCCCCTCCCACAGACCCCACCCCCATCTTCCACAGCCAACATAGTGCCTGCTTCCATCTCTCCCATAAAATGAAGATGTATAGCCTACCCTCCCTCATGGACCACCTACTGTGTGCCCTCCCCTCTCTCCAGACCCCACTCCACCCCCACAATCAGAGCCTTCCCCTCTCTCCCTATCCCAGCCATCCACCAGAGTCCCCTCTCTTAGTACATCAGCAATCCCAAGGCCTTCCCTTCTCTGAACAGTGGAAATAAGGGGTGGGGGAGGCGAAGGTAGAAGGTATCAGGTAAGTGGCAGTCCGGGAATAAAGGGAATGCCCACGACCCAGGTTGGCAGGACACTGGGAGAGAGGGGAAGGCGTGGGGTTCCTTGTGGAGGGGAAGGCACCTGTCCATCAGAGTCCAGGAGAGATGCAAGGCACGCAGTTGTCAAGGGTCCTTAAGAGAGTACAAGTCCCCCAGCAGCGGGGGTCCAGGAGAGATAGGAAGGTGCAAGGTCTGCCAGGGTCAGGGACAGAGGGCAGGCACTCAGTAGGTGGTGGTCAGTGACTGGGGAAGGCCATGGATTGTTGATGTACTGAGATAACCAAAGGCATGTGGAAGGCTGGGGTATGGAAAATGGGAAGGTGAAGATTGTGGGGGTGGAATGGGGTCTGGAGAGTGGGGAAGCCACACAGTAGGTGGGCCAGGAGAGAGGGAAGGCTATAGTTCTTCCTTGGTGTGGGAGAGATTGTAGGAGGCACTAAGTTGGCTGAGGAAGGGGCACGGATCTGTGAGAGGAGAAGACCCAGGGCCTTGGTAGGTGGTGTTCTGGGACAAAGGGGAAGGTACAGGAACCAAGGAGGCCTAGAACATAGGGGAAGGTGTGCAGAAGGTGATAGGGGTCTGGGAGTGAGGTGGAAGGTGGAAGGGACTAGATTGGCTGGAGTATCACAGAAAGGGGAAAGAGCAGGGGTTGGGATGCAGGAGGCTGTGAGGGAATGGGGGTTGCAAGAGAGAGGGGAAGACTGTGATGGGCAGGTATCCTAGTTAGTGAGAGGGGAAGCCAGGAAGTAGACTGGGGTCCAGAGGAGAAGGCGGGAGGGCCCTGGGCAATGAACAACCAGGTCATTCAAGCTTTCCTATCCCTGACCCTGGTATTCTGCTCCCTTTCATCTTTCTCCTGGACTCTGACTGCTCACTAACCACTGCCTTCTGCGTGCCTGCCCTCTCTTCCTGACCCAGCAGACAGTGCACCTTCACCTCTGTGAGGAACCCTGCTACCAGAGGCCTTGCCCTCTCTTAAGGAACCTCGCCAACTGCGTGCCTCCCCTCTCTCCTGGACCCTAGTGAACAGGTGTCTTCCCCTCCACAAGGACCCCTGTGTCTTCCACTCTCTCCCAGCCTCCTGCCAACCTGGGTCATGGGCCTTCCATTGGCTCCTGAACTCCCCCCAAGCTGGCACCTTGTGCCTTCCCTTCCCCTGACTTACACACTCCAGGAGCCTACCCCTCCCTTCTGGACCCCAGGCGAGCAGGACCCACATTCCATTAGAAAACCATGTACCCTTACTGCTGGTCTACAAAGTTGTCTAGGAGAGAGGGGAAGGCACACTGAAGTCAGGAGTCCTGGAGAGTAGGGAAGGAGCACAGGCCCTGGTTGTGTTGGGTCCAAGACAGAAGGGAAGGCACATGGACAGTGGTGGTCTGGAGAAAGAACTGGGCTCACAGTCAGTGGAGGTCCCTGATAGAGGGGAACGCTCATGGATGCTGGAGTACTGGGAGATAGTTGAAGTGGCATGGGACCCTGAATCTGCTGCCCAAGAGAGATGGGAAGGCACGTGGTTTGGAGGGTTCAATCAGAGGTGAAGGATTGAGAGACCAGTTGGTGGGCTTCCATGAGAGGGGGAAAAAGCACTGGACCACATCACAGGGCATCCAGGAAATGGAGCAGAATACCAGGGTCAGGGATAGAGCAAAAGGCTTGCATGACCAGGTGGGCCACTCACCAGGGCCCCTACTTTCCCCTCTCTATCCAGGTCAACTTCATGGCTTACCCTCTCACAAAGGGGGATACCTGTTTATCACAGCCTTCCTGTCTCTCTGCCTCACATCCACTCCTCGCCCTCCCACAGTCCAGCAGGCTTTACCCTCTCTGTGGGCCTCAGGGCAATCTAGTCCCTTGCTCCTTCCCCTTCCCTCCCAGACACCTATCACCTTCTGCACACCTTCCCCTCTGTTCTATGCCTCTTTGGATCCTGCATGTTCCCCTCTCAGAACACCACCTACCAAGGGCCTGGCACCTTCCCTTCTCACAGATCCCCCCCCCTTCCACAGCCAACTTAGTGCCTCCTTCCATCTGTCCCAGAAAAGGAAGATCTATAGCCTTCCCTCTCTCCTGGACCACCTACTGTGTGTGTTCCCCTCCCTCTAGACCCCACTCCATCCCCAGGATCATCTCCTTCCTCTCTCTCTCTATCCCAGCCTTCCACCAGCTTTCCCCTCTCTCAGAACATCAGCAATCCCCATGCCTTCCACTCTCTGAACAGTGGAAGTCAGTGGGGAAGGGAAAGGCAGAAGGTGCATGGTAAGTGGGAGTCCTGGATAAAAGGGAATGCCCAGGATCCAGGTTGGTGGGAGACTGGGAGAGAGGGGAAGGTGCGGGGTCCTTGTAGAGGAGAAGGCACCTATACACTGGGGCCCAGGAAGGATGAGAGGCACGCAGTAGGCGAGGGTTCTTAAGAGAGGGCAAGACCCCAGTAGCAGGGTTCTGCCAGAGATGGGAAGGTCCACAGTCTGCAGGGGTCAGGGAGAGAGGGCAGGCACTCAGTAGGTCGTGGTCAGTGACAGGGGAAGGCCCTGGATTGCTGACATACTGAGACAGGAAAAGGTGTGTGGAAGGCTGGGGTATGCAGAGAGGAGAAGGTGCAGATTGTGGGGGTGGAATGGGGTCTGGAGAATGGGGAAGGCACAAAGTAGGTGGTCCGGAAGAGAGGGGAGGCTATAGTTCTTCCTTGATCTTGATCTGGGAGAGATGGAAGGAGGCACTAAGTTGGCTGGGGAAGGGGTTGGGATCTGTGAGAGGGGAAGGCCCAGGGCCTTAGTAGATTGTGTTCTGGGAGAGAGGGAAAGGAGCAGGAACCAAGGAGGCCTAGAACAGAGGGGAAGGTGTGCAGAAGGTGATAGTGGTCTGGGAACTATGTGGAAGGTGGAAGGGACTAGATTGGCTGCAGTATCATAGAAAGTGGAAAGAGCAGGGACTGCAGGGCCAGGCAGCTGGGGAGAGAATGGTGGTTTCAGAAGAAAGGGGAAGTCTGTGATGGTTGGGTATCCATGTTAGTGAGAGGGGAAGCCAGGAAGTAGGCTCGGGTACAGAGGAGAAGGCTTCAGGCCCCTGGCCAATGGCCAACCAGGTCATGAAACTATCCCCTCTATCCCTGATCCTGGTGTTCTGCTCCCTTTCATCTTTCTCCTGGACTTTGACTGCTCACTGACAGCTGCCAACTGCGTGCCTGCCCTCTCTTCCTGACCCTGGCAGACTGTGCACCTTCCCATCTCTCGCGGACCCCAACTGACAGGGGCAATACCCTCTCTTAAGGACCCTCACCAACTGCATGCCTCCCCTCTCTCCTGGACCCTGCTTGACAGGTGACTTCCCCTCTATAAAGACCCCCGTGCCTTCCCCTCTCTCCCAGTCTCCCACCAACCTGGTCATGGGCCTTTACTTGGATCCAGGACTCTGGCCAAGGCGGCACCTTGTGCCTTCCCCTTGCCCCTCACTTGCACAGTTCAGGTGCCAACTCCTCTCTTCTGGACCTCAGGGGAGCAGGACCCACATATCATTAGAAAACCCTGTATCGTTACTGCTGCTCTACAAAGTGGTCCAGGAGAGAGGGGAAGGTGCATTGAAGACCGGGTTCTGGAGAGTAGGGAAGGAGCACAGGGCTTGGAAGAGGTGGTCCAAGAGCAAAGGGAAGGCGCCTGGACAGTGGTGCTCTGAAGGGAGAACTGGGCACAGAGTCAGCAGGGGTCTCTGATAGAGGGGAATGCCCATGGATGCGGGAACACTGGGAGAGAGGTGAATTTGCATGAGACACTATAGTCTAGTACCGAAGAGAGAGGGGAAAGAACTTGGTTTGAGGGGGTCAATCAGAGGTGAAGGATTGAGACACCAGTTGGTGGGGTTCCATGAGAGGGGAAGAAGCAAGGGCCCAGTTCAGAGGGTATCCAGGAGAAAGAGGAAAGGGAGCAGAATACCAGGGTCAGGGATACATGGGGAAGGCTTACATGACCTGGTTGGCCACTCGCCAGGGCCCCAGCTCTCCCATCTGGACCACAGCTGACTTCATGGATTCCCTCTCACTCACATGTATACCCGCTCATCACAGCCTTCCCCTCTCTCTGCCCCCAAACCCCTGGCCCTCCCTCAGTGCAGTGCTCTTTCCCCTCTCTGTGGGTCTCAGGCCAACCTAGTCCCTTGCTCCTTCTCCTTTCCTTCCAAATACCTATCACCTTCTGCACACCTTCCCTCTGTTCTATGCCTCTTTGGGTCTTGCACCTTCCCCTCTCAGAATACCACGTACCAAGGGCCTGGCGCCTTCCCCACTCACATATCCCCAACCCCTTCCACAGCCAACATAGTGCCTCCTTCCATCTCTCCCAGAAAAAGAAGATGTATAGCCTTCCCTCTCTACAGGACCACCTACTGTGTGCCTTCCCCTCTCTACAGACCCCATTCCACCCCCTCGATCAGCGCTTTCCAGTCTTTCCCTATCCCAGCCTTCCATCAGCTTTCCCCTATGTCTGTACATCAACAATCCAGAGCCTTCCCCTCTCTTCTTGACCTCAGTGGAGCAGGACCCACATTCCATTAGAAACCCCAGTACCTTATGGCTGGTGTACAAAGTTGTCTAGGAGAGAGGGAAAGGTGCATTGAAGACAGGGGTCCTGGAGAGTAGGAAGGAGCTCAGGCCTTGGTTGAGGTGGGTCCAAGAGACAAGGGAAGGTGCATGGACAGTGGTGGTCAGGATAGAGAACTGGGCACACAGTCAGTGGGGGTTCCCTAAAAGAAAGAAATGCGCATGGACACTGGAGTCCTGGAAGAGAGGTGAAGTGGCATGAGATCCTGTAATCTGGCACCCAAGAGAGAGGGGTGGGCACATGGTTTGAGGGGTTCAATCAGAGGTGAAGGATTGAGAGACCAATTGGTGGGCTTTCATGGGAGGTGAAGAAGCATGGGATCAGTTAAGAGGGTGTCCTGGAGAAAGAGGAAAGGGACCAGAATATAAGGGTCAGGGACAGAGGGGAAGGCTTGCATGACTTGGTTGGCCACCTGCCAAGGCCCTGGGTTTCCCTTTGGACCCCAGCTGACTTCATGGATTTCCCTCTCACTCACAGGGATACCTGCTCATCGCAGCCTTCCCCTCTATCTGCCCCCAAATCCCCTGGCCCTCCCTCAGTCTGTGCTCTTTCCCCTCTCTGTGAGCCTGAGGCCAACCATGTCAATTGCTCCTTACCCTTTGCTCCCAGACCCTATCACCTTCTACACACCTTCCCTCTGTTCTATGCCTCTTTGGATCCTGCACCTTCCCCTCTCAGAACACCACCTACCAAGGGCCTGGTGCCTTCCCCTCTCACAGATCCCCCTCCCCTCTTCCACAGTCAATATAGTGCCTCCTTCCATCTCTCTCAGAAAAGGCAGATCTATAGCCTCCCCTCTCTCCTGGACCACCTACTGTGTGACTTCCCCTCTCTCCAGACTCCACTCCACCCCCACAATCAGAGCCTTCCTGTTTCTCCCTAGACCAACCATCCACCAGAGTCCCCTCTCTTAGTACATCACCAATCCCAAGGCCTTCCCGTCTCTGAACAGTGGAAATAAGGGGTGGGGGAGGCGAAGGTAGAAGGTTCCAGGTAAGCGGCAGTCCTGGAATAAAGGGAATGCCCACGACCCAGGTTGGCAGGACACTGGGAGAGAGGGGAAGGCTCGGGGCTCCTCCTGTAGTGCATGGTACCTGTCGCCTGGGGTCCAAGAAAGATGGGAGGCACGCAGTTGCCTAGGGTCCTTAAGAGAGGGCAAGGCCCCCAGCAGAGGGGGTCTAGGAGAGATGGGAAAGTACACAATGTTCCAGGGTCAGGGAGAGAGGGCAGGCACTCAGTAGGTAGTGGTCAGTGGGAGGAGAAGACTCCTGGATTGCTGATGTACTGAGAGATTGGAAGGCATGTGGATGGCTGAGTAATGGAAAGATGGGAAGGTGAGGATTGTGGGGGTGGAATGGGGTCTGGAGAATGGGGAAGGCACACAGTAGGTGGTCCAGGACAGACTGAAGGCTATAGTTCTTCCCTGGTCTGGGAGAGATGGAAGGAGGCACTAAATTGGCTGGGGAAGGGGCAGGGATCTGTGAGAGGGGAAGGCCCAGGGCCTTGGTAGGTGGTGTTCTGGGAGAGAGGGGAAGGTGCAGGAACCAAGGAGGCCTAGAACAGAGGAGACGGTGTGCAGAAGGTGATAGGGTTCTGGGGGCGCGGTGGAACATGGAAGAGACTAGATTGGCTGGAGGATCACAGAAAGGGGAAAAAGCTGGGACGGTGTGGTGGTGGGAAGGGGGTGAAGGAATGGGGGTTGCAGGATAGAGGGGAAGGCTGCGATGGGCAGGTGTCCTGGTTAGTGAGAGGGGAAGCCAGGAAGTTGGTTGGGGTCATGAAGAGAAGGCATGAGATCCCTGGCCAATTGCCAACCAGGTCATGCAAACTATCCCCTTTATCCCTGACCCTGGTATTCTGCTCCCTTTCATCTTTCTCCTGGACTCTGACTGCTCACGGACAGCTGCCAACTGCGTGCCTGCCCTCTCTTCCTGACCCTGGCAGACTGTGCACCTTCCCATCTCTCCGGGACCCTGACTGACAGGGGCCTTACCCTCTCTTAAGGACCCTGGAAAACTGTATGCCTCCCCTCTCTCCTGCACCCTAGTGGACAGGTGCCTTCCCCTCTATAAGGACCCCCCTGCCTTCCCCTCTCTCCCTGTCTCCCGCCAACCTGGGTCCTGGGCCTTTACTTGGATCCAGGACTCCCACCAAGCTGGCACCTTGTGCCTTCCCCTCCCCCTGACTTCCCCTGTCCAGGTACCTACTCCTTTTTTCTGGAACCCAGGCAAGCAGGACCCACATATCATTAGAAAACCATGTATCATTACTGCTGGTCTACAAAGTGGTCCAGGAGAGAGGGGAAGGTGCATTGAAGGCAGGGGTCCTGGAGAGTAGGGAAGGAGCACAGGGCTTGGTACAGGTGGGTCCAAGAGCAAAGGGCAAGTGCCCATGGACAGTGGTGCTCTGGAGGGAGAACTGGGCACAGAGTCAGCAGGGGTCCCTGATAGAGGGGAATGCTCATGAAAGCTGGAGTACTGGGAGAGAGGTGAATTTGCATGAGACACTATAGTCCATTGCCCGAGAGAGGGGAAGGCACTTGGTTTGAGGGGGTCAATCAGAGGTGAAGGATTGAGACACCAGTTGTTGGGGTTCCATGAGAGGGGAATGAGCAAGGGCCCAGTTCAGAGGGTGTCCAGGAGAAAGAGGAAAGGGAGCAGAATACCAGGGTCAGGGATACATGGGGAAGGCTTACATGACCTGGTTGGCCACTTGCCAGGGCCCCAACTCTCCCCTCTGGACCACAGCTGACTTCATGGCTTCCCTCTCACTCACAGGGATACCCGCTCATCACAGCCTTCCCCTCTCTCTGCCCCCCAAACCCCTGGCCCTCCCTCAGTGCAGTGCTCTTTCCCCTCTCTGTGGGTCTCAGGCCAACCTAGTCCCTTGCTCCTTCTCCTTTCCTTCCAAATACCTATCACCTTCTGCACACCTTCCCTCTGTTCTATGCCTCTTTGGGTCTTGCACCTTCCCCTCTCAGAACACCACCTACCAAGGTCCTGGCGCCTTCCCCACTCACATATCCCCAACCCCTTCCACAGCCAACATAGTGCCTCCTTCCATCTCTCCCAGAAAAAGAAGATGTATAGCCTTCCCTCTCTACAGGACCACCTACTGTGTGCCTTCCCCTCTCTACAGACCCCATTCCACCCCCTCGATCAGCGCTTTCCAGTCTTTCCCTATCCCAGCCTTCCATCAGCTTTCCCCTATGTCTGTACATCAACAATCCAGAGCCTTCCCCTCTCTTGACCTCAGTGAGCAGGACCCACATTCCATTAGAAACCCCCAGTACCTTATGGCTGGTGTACAAAGTTGTTAGGAGAGAGGGAAAGGTGCATTGAAGACAGGGGGGGTCCTGGAGAGTAGGAAGGAGCTCAGGCCTTGGTTGAGGTGGGTCCAAGAGACAAGGGAAGGTGCATGGACAGTGGTGGTCAGGATAGAGAACTGGGCACACAGTCAGTGGGGGTTCCCTAAAGAAAGAAATGCGCATGGACACTGGAGTCCTGGAAGAGAGGTGAAGTGGCATGAGATCCTGTAATCTGGCACCCAAGAGAGAGGGGTGGGCACATGGTTTGAGGGGTTCAATCAGAGGTGAAGGATTGAGAGACCAATTGGTGGGCTTTCATGGGAGGTGAAGAAGCATGGGATCAGTTAAGAGGGTGTCCTGGAGAAAGAAGAAAGGGAACAGAATAGGAAGGTCAGGGATAGAGAGGAAGGCTTGCATGACTTGGTTGGCCACCTGCCAAGGCCCTGGCTTTCCATTTGAACCCCAGCTGACTTCATGGCTTTCCCTCTCACTCACAGGGATACCTGCTCGTCACAGCCTTCCCCTCTCTCTGCCCCCACATCCCCTGGCCCTCCCACAGTCCACAGTCCAGCTCTCTTTAACCTCTCTGTGGGCGTCAGGCCAACCTAGTCGACTTGCTCCTTACACTTTGCTCTCAAACCTATCACCTTCTGCCCACCTTCACCACTGATATTTGCCTCTTTAGATCCTGCACCTTCCCCTCTCAGAACACCACCTACCAAAGCACTGGTGCCTTCCCCACTAACAGATCCCCCCTCTTCCACAGCCAACATAGTGCCTCCTTGCATCTCTCCCAGAAAAGGCAGATCTATAGCCTCCCCTCGACCACCTACTGTGTGCCCTCCCCTCTCTCCAGACCCCACTCCACCCCCACAATCAGAGCCTTCCCCTCTCTCCCTATCCCAGCCATCCACCAGAGTCCCCTGTCTTAGTGCATCAGCAATCCCAAGGCCTTCCCTTCTCTGAACAGTGGAAATAAGGGGTGGGGGAGGCGAAGGCAGAAGGTGCCAGGTAAGTGGCAGTCCTGGAAAGAAGGGAATGCCCACGACCCAAGTTGGCAGGACACTGGGAGAGAGGGGAAGGCTCGGGGCTCCTCCTGTAGTGCATGGTACCTGTCGCCTGGGGTCCAGGAAGTATGGGAGGCACGCAGTCGGCAAAGGTCCTTAAGAGAGGGCAAGGCCCCCAGCAGAGGGGGTCTAGGAGAGATGGGAAAGTACACAATGTTCCAGGGTCAGGGAGAGAGGGCAGGCACTCAGTAGGTAGTGGTCAGTGGGAGGAGAAGACTCCTGGATTGCTGATGTACTGAGAGATTGGAAGGCATGTGGATGGCTTAGTAATGGAAAGATGGGAAGGTGAGGATTGTGGTGGTGGAATGGGGTCTGGAGAGTGGGGAAGGCACACAGTAGGTGGTCCAGGACAGAGGGAAGGCTATAGTTCTTCCTTGGTCTGGGAGAGATGGAAGGAGGCACTAAGTTGGCTGGGGAAGGGGCACGGATCTGTGAGAGGGGAAGGCCCAGGGCCTTGGTAGGTGATGTTCTGGGAGACAGGGGAAGATGCAGGAAGCAAGGAGGCCCAGAACAGAGGGGAAGATGTTTAGAAGGCAATAGGGGTCTGGGAGCAAGGTGGAACATGGAAGACACTAGATTGGCTGGAGGATCACAGAAAGGGAGAAAAGCGGGGACTGTGGGGTGGTGGGAAGGGGGTGAAGGAATGGGGGTTGCAGGATAGAGGGGAAGGCTGTGATGGGCAGGTGTCCTGGTTAGTGAGAGGGGAAGTCAGGAAGTTGGCTGGGGTCAAGAAGAGAAGGCATGAGATCCCTGGCCAATGGCCAACCAGGGCATACAAACTATCCCCTGTATCCCTGACCCTGGTATTTTGCTTCCTTTCATCTTTTTCCTAGACTTTGACTGCTCACTGACAGCTGCCAACTGTGTGCCTGCCCTCTCTTCCTGACCCTGACAGATTGTGCACCTCCCCATCTCTCCAGGACCCTGACTGACAGGGGCTTTACCCTCTCTTAAAGACCTTCGCCAACTGCTTGCCTCCCCTCTCTCCTGGACCCTGCTGGACAGGTGCCTTCCCCTCCACAAGGACCCCGTGCCTTCCCCTCTCTCCCAGTCTCCCACCAACCTGGGTCCTGGGCCTTTACTTGGATCCAGGACTCCCGCCAAGCTGGCACCTTGTGCCTTCCCCTCCCACCTGACTTCCACTGTCCAGGTGCCTACTCCTCTCTTCTGGAACCCAGGCAAGCAGGACCCATATATCATTAGAAAACCCTGTATCGTTACTGCTGGTCTACAAAGTGGTCCAGGAGAGAGGGGAAGGTGCATTGAAGGCAGGGGTCCTGATGAGTAGGGAAGGAGCACAGGGCTTGGCAGAGGTGGTCCAAGAGCAAAGGGAAGGCGCATGGACAGTGGAACTCTGAAGGGAGAACTGGGCACAGAGTCAGCAGGGGTCCCTGATAGAGGGGAATGATGATGGATGCTGGAATACTGGGAGAGAGGTGAATTTGCATGAGACACTATAGTCTGGTGCCCAAGAGAGAGGGGAAGGCACTTGGTTTGAGGGGGTGAATCAGAGGTGAAGGATTGACAGACCAGTTGGTGGGGTTCCATGAGAGGGGAAGAAGCAAGGGCCCAGTTCAGAGGGTGTCCAGGAGAAAGAGGAAAGGGAGCAGAATACCAGGGTCAGGGATACATGGGGAAGGCTTACATGACCTGGTTGGCCACTTGCCAGGGCCCCAACTCTCCCCTCTGGACCACAGCTGACTTCATGGCTTCCCTCTCACTCACAGGGATACCTGGTCATCACTGCCTTCCCCTCTCTCTGCCCCCTAATCCCTTGGCCCTCCCTCAGTACAATGCTCTTTCCCCTCTCTGTGGGCCTCAAGCCGACCTAGTCCCTTGCTCCTTCCCCTTCCCTCCCAAATACCTATCACCATCTGCACACCTTCCCTCTGTTCTATGTCTCTTTGGGTCTTGCACCTCTCAGAATACCACCTACCAAGGTCCTGGTGCCTTCCCCACTCACATATCCCCCCCTTCCACAGCCAACATAGTGCCTCCTTCCATCTCTCCCAGAAAAGGAAGATGTATAGCCTTCCCTCTCTACAGGACCACCTACTGTGTGCCTTCCCCTCTTTACAAACCCCATTCCACCCCCACAATCAGCGCTTTCCAGTCTCTCCCTATCCCAGCCTTCCTTCAGCTTTCCCCTATGTCTGTACATCAGCAATCCCAGGGCCTTCCCCTCTATCAATTGTGGATGCCAGGGAGGATGGGGAAAGCAGAAGGTGCCAGGTACATGGGAGTCCTGGAAAAACGGGAGGGGAAGGCGCAGGGGTCCTTGTGGATGGGAAGGCACCTGTCCAACAGGGTCCAGGAGAGAGGGGAGGCACACAGTTGGCTAGGGTCCTTATGAGAGGGCAAGGCCCCCATCAGTGGGGGTCCTCGAGACATGGGAAGGTGTACAGTCTGCCAGGGTAAGGAAGAGAGGGCAGGCACGCAGTTGGCAGCTGTCAGTGAGCAGTCAGAGTCCAGGAGAAAGATAAAGGGGAGCAGAATACTGTGCACCCTCTGCTCTCTCCGGGACCCCCACTGACGGGGACCTTGCTCTCTCTTAAGGACCCTCGCCAACTGCTTGCCACCCCTCTCTCCTGGACCCTAGAGGACAGGCGCCTTCCCCTCCACAAGGGCCCTCGCACCTTCCCCTCTCTCCCAGTCTCCTGCCAACCTGGGTCATGGGCCTTTCTTTCCCTCCAGGACTCCCACCAAGCTGGCACCTTGTGCCTTCCCCTTGCCCCTGACTTGCGCTGTCCAGGCACCTTCCCTTCTCTTCTGGATTTCAGGGGAGTAGGACTCACATTCCATTAGAAACCCCAGTACCTTACTGCTGGTGTACAATGTTGTCCAGGAGAGAGGGGAAGGCGCAATGAAGGCAGGGGTCCTGGAGAGTAAGGAAGGAGCTCAGGCGCTGGTTGGGGTGAGTTCAAGGGAGAAGGGAAGGCACATGGACAGTGGTGGACAGGACAGAGAACTGGGCACACACTCTGCTTGGGTCCCTGATAGAGAGGAATGCGCATGGACACTGAAGTACTGGGAGAGAGGTGAAGTGGCATGAGATCCTGTAATCTGCTGCCCAACAGAGAGGGGTAGGCATATGGTTTGAGGGCTTCAATCAGAGGTCAAGTATTGAGAGACCAATTGGTGGGCTTTCAGGAGAGGGGAAGAAGCAAGGGACCAGTTAAGAGGGTGTCTAGTAGAAAGAAGAAAGGGACCAAAATACGAGGTTCAGGGATAGTTGGGGAAGCCTTGCGTGACTTGGTTGGCCAACTGCCAAGGCCCTGGCTCTCCCTATGGACCCCAGCTGACTTCATGGCTTCCCTCTCACTCACAGGGATACGGGCTCATCACAACATCCCCTCTCTCTGCCTCCACATTCCCTTGCCCTCCCTCAGTGCAGCTCTCTTTCAGCTCTCTGTGGGCGTCAGGCCAACCTTGTCCCTTTCTCCTTCCCCTTTGCTCCCAGAACCTATGACCTTCTACACAACTTCTCCTCTCTTGGATGCCTCTTGGGATCCTGCACCGTCCCCTCTCAGAATACCATCTAACAAGGCCCTGGTGCCTTTTCACTCACAGATCCCCCCTCTTCCACAGCCAACATAGTGCCTCCTTGCATCTCTCCCAGAAAAGGCAGATCTATAGCCTCCCCTCTCTCCTGGACCACCTACTGTGTGCCTTCCCCTCTCTCCAGACCCCACTCCACCCCCACAATCAGAGCCTTCCCCTCTCTCCCTATCCCAGCCATCCACCAGAGTCCCCTGTCTTAGTGCATCAGCAATCCCAAGGCCTTCCCTTCTCTGAACAGTGGAAATAAGGGGTGGGGGAGGCGAAGGCAGAAGGTGCCAGGTAAGTGGCAGTCCTGGAAAGAAGGGAATGCCCACGACCCAAGTTGGCAGGACACTGGGAGAGAGGAGAAGGCTAGGGGCTCCTGGTGGACGGGATGGTACCTGTTGCCTGGTGTCCAGGAAAGATGGGAGGCACGAAGTTGCTGAGGGTCCTTAAGAGAGGGCAAGGCCTCCAGCAGGAGAGGTAAAGGAATGATGGGAAAGTGCGCAGTGTTCCAGGGTCAGGGAGAGAGGGCAGGCACTCAGTAGGTGGTGGTCAGTGAGAGGGGAAGACTCCTGGATTGCTGATGTACTGAGAGATTGGAAGGCATGTGGATGGCTGAGTAATGGAAGATGGGAAGGTGAGGATTGTGGGGTGGAATGGGGTCTGGAGAGTGGGGAAGGCACACAGTAGATGGTCCAGGAGAGAGGGAAGGCTATAGCTCTTCCTTGGTCTGGGAGAGATGGAAGGAGGCACTAAGTTGGCTGGGGAAGGGGCACGGATCTGTGAGAGGGGAAGGCCCAGGGCCTTGGTAGGTGATGTTCTGGGAGACAGGGGAAGATGCAGGAAGCAAGGAGGCCCAGAACAGAGGGGAAGATGTTTAGAAGGCAATAGGGGTCTGGGAGCAAGGTGGAACATGGAAGACACTAGATTGGCTGGAGGATCACAGAAAGGGAGAAAAGCGGGGACTGTGGGGTGGTGGGAAGGGGGTGAAGGAATGGGGGTTGCAGGATAGAGGGGAAGGCTGTGATGGGCAGGTGTCCTGGTTAGTGAGAGGGGAAGCCAGGAAGTTGGCTGGGGTCAAGAAGAGAAGGCCTGAGAGCCCTGGCCAATGGCCAACCGGGTCATGCAAACTATCCCCTCTATCCCTGATCCTGGTGTTCTGCTCCCTTTCATCTTTCTCCTGGACTTTGACTGCTCACTGACAGCTGCCAACTGCGTGCCTGCCCTCTCTTCCTGACCCTGGCAGACTGTGCACCTTCCCATCTCTCACGGATCCCTACTGACAGGTACCTTAACCTCTCTTAAAGACCCTGGCCAACTGCATACCGTCCCCTCTCTCCTGGACCCTAGTGACAGGTGCCTTCCCCTCTATAAGGACCCCCGTGCCTTCCCCTCTCTCCCTGTCTCCCGCCAACGTGGGTCATGGGCCTTTACTTGGATACAGGATTCCTGCCAAGCTGGCACCTTGTGCCTTCCTCTCCCCCTGACTTACACTGTCCAGGTGCCTACTCCTCTCTTCTGGAACCCAGGCGAGCAGGACCCACATTCCATTAGAAAACCCTGTGTCCTTACCGCTGGTCTACAAGTGGTCCAGGAGAGAGGGGAAGGTGCATTGAAGGCACGGGGTCCCTGAGAGTAGGGAAGGAGCACAGGGCTTGGCAGAGGTGGTTCAAGAGCAAAGGGAAGGCGCATAGACAGTGGTGCTCTGAAGGGAGAACTGGGCACAGAGTCAGCAGGGGTCCCTGATAGAGGGGAATGCTGATGGATGCTGGAATACTGGGAGAGAGGTGAATTTGCATGAGACACTATAGTCTGGTGCCCAAGAGAGAGGGGAAGGCACTTGGTTTGAGGGGGTGAATCAGAGGTGAAGGATTGAGAGACCAGTTGGTGGGGTTCCATGAGAGGGGAGGAAGCAAGGGCCCAGTTCAGAAGGTGTCCAGGAGAAAGAGGAAAGGGAGCAGAATACCAGGGTCAGGGATAGATGGGGAAGGCTTACATGACCTGGTTGGCCACTCGCCAGGGCCCCAGCTCTCCCCTCTGGACCACAGCTGACTTCATGGCTTCCCTCTCACTCACAGGGACACCTGCTCATCACAGCCTTCCCCTCTCTCTGCCCCCAAATCCCTGGCCCTCCCTCAGTGCAATACTCTTTCCCCTCTCTGTGGGTCTCAGGCCAACCTAGTCCCTTGCTCCTTCTCCTTTCCTTCCAAATACCTATCACCTTCTGCACACCTTCCCTCTGTTCTATGCCTCTTTGGATCCTGCACCTTCCCCTCTCAGAACACCACCTACCAAGGGCCTGGCGCCTTCCCCACTCACATATCCCGAACCCCTTCCATAGCCAACATAGTGCCTCCTTCCATCTCTCCCAGAAAAAGAAGATGTATAGCCTTCCGTCTCTACAGGACCACCTACTGTGTGCCTTCCCCTCTCTACAGACCCCATTCCACCCCCACAATCAGCGCTTTCCAGTCTCTCCCTATCCCAGCCTTCCTTCAGCTTTCCCCTATGTCTGTACATCAGCAATCCCAGGGCCTTCCCCTCTATCAATTGTGGATGCCAGGGAGGATGGGGAAAGCAGAAGGTGCCAGGTACATGGGAGTCCTGGAAAAACGGGAGGGGAAGGCGCAGGGGTCCTTGTGGATGGGAAGGCACCTGTCCAACAGGGTCCAGGAGAGAGGGGAGGCACGCAGTTGCCTAGGGTCCTTATGAGAGGGCAAGGCCCCCATCAGTGGGGGTCCTCGAGACATGGGAAGGTGCACAGTCTGCCAGGGTCAGGAAGAGAGGGCAGGCACGCAGTTGGCAGCTGTGGGTGAGCAGTCAGAGTCTAGGAGAAAGATGAAGGGGAGCAGAATACTGTGCACCCTCTGCTCTCTCCGGGACCCCCACTGACGGGGACCTTGCTCTCTCTTAAGGACCCTCGCAAACTGCGTGCCACCCCTCTCTCCTGGACCCTAGAGGACAGGCGCCTTCCCCTCCACAAGGGCCCTCGCACCTTCCCCTCTCTCCCAGTCTCCTGCCAACCTGGGTCATGGGCCTTTCTTTCCCTCCAGGACTCCCACCAAGCTGGCACCTTGTGCCTTCCCCTTGCCCCTGACTTGCGCTGTCCAGGCACCTTCCCCTCTCTTCTGGATTTCAGGGGAGTAGGACTCACATTCCATTAGAAACCCCAGTACCTTACTGCTGGTGTACAATGTTGTCCAGGAGAGAGGGGAAGGCACATTGAACGCAGGGGTCCTGGAGAGTAAGGAAGGAGCTCAGGCGCTGGTTGGGGTGAGTTCAAGGGAGAAGGGAAGGTGCATGGACAGTGGTGGACAGGACAGAGAACTGGGCACACACTCTGCTTGGGTCCCTGATAGAGAGGAATGCGCATGGACAGTGGAGTACTGGGAGAGAGGTGAAGTGGTATGAGATCCTGTAATCTGCTGCCCAACAGAGAGGGGTAGGCATATGGTTTGAGGGGTTCAATCAGAGGTGAAGGATTGAGAGACCAATTGGTGGGCTTTCAGGAGAGGGGAAGAAGCAAGGGACCAGTTAAGAGGGTGTCTAGTAGAAAGAAGAAAGGGACCAAAATACGAGGTTCAGGGATAGTTGGGGAAGCCTTGCGTGACTTGGTTGGCCAACTGCCAAGGCCCTGGCTCTCCCTATGGACCCCAGCTGACTTCATGGCTTCCTTCTCACTCACAGGGATACGGCTCATCACAACATCCCCTCTCTCTGCCTCCACATTCCCTTGCCCTCCCTCAGTGCAGCTCTCTTTCAGCTCTCTGTGGGCTTCAGGCCAACCTTGTCCCTTTCTCCTTCCCCTTTGCTCCCGGAACCTATGACCTTCTACACAACTTCTCCTCTCTTGGATGCCTCTTGGGATCCTGCACCGTCCCCTCTCAGAATACCATCTAACAAGGCCCTGGTGCCTTTTCACTCACAGATCCCCCCTCTTCCACAGCCAACATAGTGCCTCCTTCCATCTCTCCCAGAAAAGGCAGATCTATAGCCTCCACTCTCTCCTGGACCACCTACTGTGTGCCTTCCCCTCCCTGCAGACCACACTCCACCTGCACAATCAGAGCCTTCCTCTCTCTCCCTATCCCAGCCATCCACAAGAGTCCCCTCCCTTAGTGCATCAGCAATCCCAAGGCCTTCCCTTCTCTGAACAGTGGAAATAAGGGGTGGGGGAGGCGAAGGTAGAAGGTGCCAGGTAAGTGACAGTCCTGGAATGGAGGGAATGACCACGACCCAGGTTGGCAGGACACTGGGAGAGAGGGGAAGGCGCGGGGCTCCTGGTGGAAGGGATGGTCCCTCTCGCCTGGTGTCCAGGAAACATGGGAGGCACACAGTTGCTGAGGGTCCTTAAAAGAGGGCAAGCCTCCAGCAGCGGGGGTCCAGGAGAGATGGGAAAGTGCGCAGTGTGCCAGGGTCAGGGAGAGAGGGCAGGAACTCAGTAGGTGGTGCTCAGTGAGAGGGGAAGACTCCTGGATTGCTGATGTACTGAGAGATTGGAAGGCATGTAGATAGCTGAGTAATGGAAACATGGGTAGGTGAGGATTGTGGGGGTGGAATGGGGTCTGGAGAGTGGGGAAGGCACACAGTAGATGGTCCAGGAGAGAGGGAAGGCTATAGTTCTTCCTTGGTCTGGGAGAGATGGAAGGAGGCACTAAGTTGGCTGGGGAAGGGGCTAAGATTTGTGAGAGGAGAAGGCCCAGGGCCTTGGTAGGTGGTGTTCTGGGAGAGAGGGGAAGATGCAGGAAGCAAGGAGGCCCAGAACAGAGGGGAAGGTGTGCAGAAGGTGACAGGGGTCTGGGAGCGAGGTGGAACATGGGAGAGACTAGTTTGGCTGGAGGATCACAGAAAGGGGGAAAAGCTGGGACTGTGGGGTGTTGGGAACGGGGTGAGGGAATGGGGGTTGCAGGATAGAGGGGAAGGCTGTGATGGGTGGGTGTCCTGGTTAGTGAGAGGGGAAGCCAGGATGTTGGCTGGGGTCAAGAAGAGAAGGCCTGAGAGCCCTGGACAATGGCCAACCGGGTCATGCAAACTATCCCCTCTGTCCCTGATACTGGTGTTCTGCTCCCTTTCATCTTTCTCCTGGACTTTGACTGCTCACTGACAGCTGCCAACTGCGTCCCTGCCCTCTCTTCCTGACCCTGGCAGACTGTGCACCTTCCCATCTCTCACGGATCCCTACTGACAGGTACCTTAACCTCTCTTAAAGACCCTGGCCAACTGCATACCTCCCCTCTCTCCTGGACCCTAGTGACAGGTGCCTTCCCCTCTATAAGGACCCCCGTGCCTTCCCCTCTCTCCCTGTCTCCCGCCAACGTGGGTCATGGGCCTTTACTTGGATACAGGATTCCTGCCAAGCTGGCACCTTGTGCCTTCCTCTCCCCCTGACTTACACTGTCCAGGTGCCTACTCCTCTCTTCTGGAACCCAGGCGAGCAGGACCCACATTCCATTAGAAAACCCTGTGTCCTTACCACTGGTCTACAAGTGGTCCAGGAGAGAGGGGAAGATGCATTGAAAACACGGGCCCTGGAGAGTAGGGAAGGAGCACAGGGCTTGGTAGACGTGGGTCCAAGAGCAAAGGGAAGGCGATTGGACAGTGGTGGTCTGCAGTGAGTACTAGACCCAGAGTCAGCAGGGGTCCCTGATAGAGGGGAATGCTCATGAACCCTGGAATAATGGTAGAGCGGTGAATTTGCATGAAACACTGTAGTCTGGTACCCAAGAGAGAGGGGAAAAAACTTGGTTTGAGGGGGTCAATAAGATGTGAAGGATTGGGAGACCAGCTGGTGGGGTTCCATGAGAGGGGAAGAAGCAAGGGCCCAGTTCAGAGGGTGTCCAGGAGAAAGAGGAAAGGGAGCAGAATACCAGGGTCAGGGACAGATGGGGAAGGCTTACATGACCTGGTTGGTCACTCGCCAGGGCCCCACCTCTCCCCTCTGGACCACAGCTGACTTCATGGCTTCCCTCTCACTCACAGGGATACCCGCTGATCACAGCTTTCCCCTCTCTCTGCCCCCAAATAGCCTGGCCCTCCCTCAGTCCAGAGTCTTTCCCCTCTCTGTGGGCCTCAATCCAACCTAGTCCCTTGCTCCTTCCCCTTCACTCCCAGACACCTATCACCTCTGCACACCTTCCTCTCTATTCTATCCCTCTTTGGATCCTGCACCTTCCCCTCTCAGAACACCACCTACCAAGGGCCTGGCGCCTTCCCCACTCACAGATCCCCCCTTCCACAGACAACATAGAACATCCTTCCATCTCTCCCAGAAAAATAAGATGTATAGCCTTTCCTCTCTACAGGACCACCTACTGTGTGCCTTCCCCTCTCTACAGACCCCATTCCACCCCCACAATCAGCGCTTTCCAGTCTCTCCCTTATCCCAGCCTTCCTTCAGCTTTCCCCAATATCTGTACATCAGCAATCCCAGGGCCTTCCCCTCTCTGAACAGTGGAAGCCAGGGAGGAAGGAGAACACAGAAGGTGCCAGGTACATGGGAGTCCTGGAAAAATGGGAGGGGAAGGCGCAGGGGTCCTTGTGGAGAGGAAGGCACCAGTCAAACAGGGTCCAAGAGAGAGGGGAGGCACGCAGTTGCCTAGGGTCCTTATGAGAGGGCAAGGCCCCCATCAGTGGGGGTCCACGAATGATGGGAAGGTGCACAGTCTGCCAGGGTCAGGAAGAGAGGGCAGGCACGCAGTTGGCAGCTGTGGGTGAGCAGTCAGAGTCTAGGAGAAAGATGAAGGGGAGCAGAATACTGTGCACCCTCTGCTCTCTCCGGGACCCCCACTGACGGGGACCTTGCTCTCTCTTAAGGACCCTCGCCAACTGCTTGCCTCCCCTCTCTCCTGGACCCTAGAAGACAGGTGCCTTCCCCTCCACCAGGGCCCTCGCACCTTCCCCTCTCTCCCAGTCTCCTGCCAACCTGGGTCATGGGCCTTTCTTTCCCTCCAGGACTCCCACCAAGCTGGCACCTTGTGCCTTCCCCTTGCCCCTGACTTGCGCTGTCCAGGCACCTTCCCTTCTCTTCTGGATTTCAGGGGAGTAGGACTCACATTCCATTAGAAAACCCAGTACCTTACTGCTGGTGTACAATGTTGTCTAGGAGAGAGGGGAAGGCACATTGAAGGCAGGGTCCTGGAGAGTAAGGAAGGAGCACAGGTGCTGGTTGGGGTGGGTCCAAGGGAGAAGGGAAGGCACATGGATAGTTGTGGTCAGGACAGAGAACTGGGCACACACTCTGCTTGGGTCCCTGATAGAGAGGAATGCACATGGACTATGAAGAACTGGGAGAGAGGTAAAGTGGCATGAGATCCTGTAATCTGCTGCCCAACAGAGAGGGGTAGGCATATGGTTTGAGGGCTTCAATCAGAGGTCAAGTATTGAGAGACCAATTGGTGGGCTTTCAGGAGAGGGGAAGAAGCAAGGGACCAGTTAAGAGGGTGTCTAGTAGAAAAAGAAAGGGACCAGAATACGAGGGTCAGGGATAGGTGAGGAAGGCTTGCATGACTTGGTTGGCCAACTACCAAGGCCCTGGCTTTCCCTTCGGACCCCAGCTGACTTCATGGCTTCCCTCTCACTCACAGGGATACCTGCTCATCACAACTTCCCCTCTCTCTGACCCCACATCCCCTGGCCCTCCCACAGTCCAACTCTCTTTCACCTCTCTGTGGGCCTCAGGCCAACCTTATCCCTTTCTCCTTCCCCTTTGCTCCCAGAACCTATCACCTTCTACAAACCTTCTCCTCTCTTGGTGTGTCTTGGGATCCTGAAAGTTCCCATCTCAGAATACCACCTACCAAGGCCCTGGCAATTCCCCACTCACAGATCCCCCCTCTTCCACAGCCAACATAGTGCCTCCTTCCATCTCTCCCAGAAAAGGCATGTCTATAGCCTTCCCTCTCTCCTGGACCACCTACTGTGTGCCTTCCCCTCTCTCCAGACCCCACTCCACCCCCACAATCAGAGCCTTCCCCTCTCTCCCTATCCCAGCCATCCACCAGAGTCCCCTCTCTTAGTACATCAGCAATCCCAAGGCCTTCCCTTCTCTGAACAGTGGAAATAAGGGGTGGGAGAGGCGAAGGTAGAAGGTGCCAGGTAAGTGGCCAGTCCTGGAATGGAGGGAATGACCACGACCCAGGTTGGCAGGACACTGGGAAAGAGGGGAAAGGCGTGGGGCTTCTGGTGGACAGGAATGTTACCTGTCGCCTGGGGTCCAGGAATGATAGGAGGCACGCAGTTGCTGAGGGTCCTTAAGAGAGGGCAAGGCCTCCAGCAGAGATGGGAAAGGGCACAGTGTTCCAGTGTCAGGGAGAGAGGGCAGGCACTCAGTACATGGTGGTCAGTGAGAGGGGAAGACTCCTGGATTGCTGATGTACTGAGAGATTGGAAGGCATGTGGATGGCTTAGTAATGGAAAGATGGGAAGGTGAGGATTGTGGGGGTGGAATGGGGTCTGGAGAGTGGGGAAGGCACACAGTACGGTGGTCCAGAAGAGAAGGAAGGCTGTAGTTCTTCCTTGGTCTGGGAGAGATGGAAGGAGGCTCTAAGTTGCCTGGGGAAAGGGCAGGGAATCTGTGAGAGGAGAAGGCCCAGGCCCTTGGTAGGTGGTGTTCTGGGAGAGAGGGGAAGGTGCAGGAACCAAGGAGGCCTAGAACAGAGGGGAAGGTGTGCAGAAGGGGATAGGGGTCTGGCAGTGAGGTGGAACATGGAAGAGACTAGATTGGCTGGAGGATCACAGAAAGGAGGAAAAGCATGGACTGTGGGGTGGTGGGAAGGGGGTGAAGGAATGGGGGTTGCAGGAGAGAGGCGAAAGGCTGTGATGGGCAGGGTGTCCTGGTTAGTGAGAGGAGAAGCCAGGAAGTTGGCTGGGGTCATGAAGAGAAGGCCTGAGAGCCCTGACCAATGGCCAACTGGGTCATGCAAAGTATCCCCTCTATCCCTGACACTGGTATTCTGCTCCTTTCATCTTTCTCCTGGTCTCTGACTGCTCACTGACAGCTGCCAACTGCGTGCCTGCCCTCTCTTCCTGACCCTGGCAGACTGTGCACCTTCCCATCTCTCGTGGACCCCGACTGACAGGGGCCTTACCCTCTCTTAAGGACCCTGGAAAACTGCATGCCTCCCCTCTCTCCTAGACCCTAGTGGACAGGTGCCTTACCCTCCTATAAGGACCCCCAGTGCCTTCCCCTCTCTCCCAGTCTCCCGCCAACCTGGGTCATGGGCCTTTACTTGGATACAGGATTCCTGCCAAGCTGGCACCTTGTGCCTTCCCCTCCCCCCTGACTTCCACTGTCCAGGTGCCAACTCCTTTCTTCTGGAACCCAGGCAAGCAGGACCCACATATCATTAGAAAACCCTGTATCGTTACTGCTGGTCTACAAAGAGTTCCAGGAGAGAGGGGAAGGGGCATTGAAGGCAGGGGTCCTATGAGTAGGGAAGGAGCACAGGGCTTGGTAGACGTGGGTCCAAGAGCAAAGGGAAGGCGCATGGACAGTGGTGGTCTGCACTGAGTACTAGACCCAGAGTCAGCAGGGGTCCCTGATAGAGGGGAATACTCATGAACCCTGGAATAATGGGAGAGAGGTGAATTTGCATGAGACACTATAGTCTGGTACCAAAGAGAAAGGGGAAAGAATTTGGTTTGAGAGGGTCAATCAGAGGTGAAGGATTGAGAGACCAGTTGGTAGGGTTCCATGAGAGGGGAAGAAGCAAGGGCCCAGTTCAGATGGTGTCCAGGAGAAAGAGGAAAGGGAGCAGAATACCAGGGTCAGGGATAGATGAGGAAGGCTTACATGACCTGGTTGGTCACTTGCCAGGGCCCCACCTCTCCCCTCTGGACCACAGCTGACTTCATGGCTTCCCTCTCACTCACTCACAGGGATACCCACTCATCACAGCCTTCCCCTTTCTCTGCCCACAAATCCCTTGGCCATCCCTCAGTGCAGTGCTTCTTCACCTCTCTGTGGGCCTCAGGCCAACCTAGTCCCTTGCTCCTTCCCCTTCACTCCCAGACACCTATCACCTTCTGCACACCTTCCCCTCTGTTCTATGCCTCTTTAGATCCTGCACCTTCCCCCCTCAAAGCACCACCTACCAAGGGCCTGGCGCCTTCCTCTCTCACAGATCCCCTACCCCTTAAAGAGAGAACACTGTGCCTTCTTCCATCTCTCACAGAATAGGAAGATGTATAGCCTTCCCTCTCTCCTGGACCACCCACTGTGTGCCTTCCCATCACTCCAGACCCCACTCCACCTCCACAATCAGCTCTTTCCAGTCTCTCCCTATCCCAGCCTTCCATCAGCTTTCCCCTATGTCTGTACATCAGCAATCCAGAGCCTTCCCCTCTGAAGAGTGGAAGCCAGAGAAGAAGGGGAATGCAGAAGATACCAGGTAAGTGGGAGTCCTGGAAAAAAGGGAATGCCCATGCCCCAGGTAGGGTGGCTGGAGACTGGGACAGAGGGGAAGGAACCTGTCCAACAGACTCCAGGAGAGACGTGAGGCACTCAGTTGGCTAGGGTCCTTATGAGAGGGCAAGGCCCCCATCAGTGGGGGTCCGCGAGAGATGGGAATGGGCACAGTCTGCCAGCGTCAGGAAGAGAGGGCAGGCACGCAGTTGGCAGCTGTCAGTGAGCAGTCAGAGTCAAGGAGAAAGATGAATGGGGGCAGAATACTGTGCACCCTCTGCTCTCTCCGGGACCCCTAGAGACGGGGGCCTTGCCCTCTCTAAAGGACCCTACAAACTGCTTGCTTCCCTCTCTCCTACACCCTAGAGGACAGATGCCTTCGCCTCCACAAGAAACCCCGTGCCTTCCTCTTTTTCCCAGTCTCCTGCCAACCTGGGTCATGGGCCTTTCTATGGCTCCAGGACTGCTGCCAAGCTAGCATCTTGGCCTTCCACTTCCCATGACTTGCACTGTCCAGGCACCTTCCCCTCTCTTCTGGACCTCACCTGAGCAGGACCCACATTCCATCTGAAAACCCAATACCCTTACTGCTGGTGTACAAAGCTGTCTAGGAGAGAGGGGAAGGTGCATTGAAGGCAGGGGTCCAGGAGAGTAGGGAAGGAGCTCAGGCCTTGGTACAGGTGGGTCAAAGAGAGAAGAGAAGGCACATGAACAGTGGTGGTCAGGATAGAGAACTGGGCAAATAGTCAGTGGGGTCCCTGATACAGAGGAATGCGCATGGACACTGGAGTACTGGGAGAGAGGAGAAGCAGCATGAGATCCTGTAATGTGCTGCCCAAGAGAGGGGGGTGGGCACATGGATTGAGGGGTTCAATCAGAGGTGAAGGATTGAGAGACCAATAGGTGGGCCTTCATGGGAGGGGAATAAGCAAGGGACCCCTTAAGAGGGTGTCCAGCAGAAAGAAGAAAGGGACCAGAGTAGGAGGGTCAGGGAGAGAGGGGAAGGCTTGCATGACTTGGTTGGCCACCTGCCAGAGCCCTTGCTTTCCCTTCGGACCCCAGCTGACTTCATGGCTTTCCCTCTCACTCACAGGGATACCTGCTCATCAGAACATCCCCTCACTCTGCCCCCACATCATCTGGCCCTCCCACAGTCCAGCTCTCTTTCACCTCTCTGTGGGCCTCAGGCCAACCTAGTCACTTGCTCCTTACACTTTGCTCTCAAACCTATCACCTTCTGCACACCTTCCCCTCTGTTCTATGCCTCTTTGGATGCTGCACCTTCCCCTCTCAGAACACCAAATACCAAAGCCCTGGCGCCTTCCCCACTCTCAGATCCCCCCTCTTCCACAGCCAACATAGTGCCTCCTTCCATCTCTCCAAGAAAAGGCAGATCTATAGCCTCCCCTCTCTCCTGGACTACCTACTGTGTGACTTTCCCACTCTCCAGACCACACTGCAACCCCACAATCAGAGCCTTCCCCTCTCTCCCTATCCCAGCCATCCACCAGAGTCCCCTCTCTTAGTACAGCAGCAATCCCAAGGCCTTCCCTTCTCTGAACAGTGGAAATAAGGGGTGGGGGCGGCGAAGGTAGAAGGTTCCAGGTAAGTGGCAGTCCTGGAATGAAGGGAATGCCCATGACCCTGCTTGGCTGGACACTGGGAGAGAGGGGAAGGCGTGGGGCTCCTCATACAGGAGATAGAGCCTGTACCCTGGGGTCCAGGAAATATGGGAGGCACGCAGTAGGCAAAGGTTCTTAAGAGAGGACAAGGCCTCCAGCAGCAGAGGTAAAGGAGAGATGGGAAAGTGTATGGTGTTCCAGGGTCAGGGAGAGAGGGCAGGCACTCAGTAGGTGGTGCTCAGTGAGAGGGGAACACTCCTGGAATGCTGATGTACTGAGAGAGGGGAAGGCATGTGGATGGCTGAGTAATGGAAAGATGGGAAGGTGAGGATTGTGGGGTGGAATGGGGTCTGGAGAGTGGGAAAGGCACACAGTAGGTGGTCCAGGACAGAGGGAAGGCTACAGTTCTTCCTTGGTTTAGGTGAGATAGAAGGAGGCACTATATTGGCTGGGAAAGGGGAGGGGATCTGTGAGAGGGGAAGGCCCAGAGCCTTGGTAGGTGGTGTTCTGGGAGAGAGGGGAAGATGCAGGAACCAAGGAGGCCTAGAACAGAGGGGAAGATGTGCAGAAGGTGATGGGGTCTGGGAGCGAGGTGGAACATGGAAGAGACTAGAATGGCTGGAGGATCACAGAGAGGGGAAAAAGCGGGGACTGTGGGGTGGTGGGAAGGAGGTGAAGGAACGGGGGTTGCAGGATAGAGGGGAAGGCTGTGATGGGCAGGTGTCCTGGTTAGTGAGAGGGGAAGCCAGGAAGTTGGCTGGGGTCAAGAAAGGAAGGCATGGGAGCCCTGGACAATGGCCAACCGGGTCATGCAAACTATCACCTCTATCCCTGACCCTGGTGTTCTGCTCCCTTTCATCTTTCTCCTGGACTTTGACTGCTCACTGACAGCTGCCAACTGCGTGCCTGCCCTCTCTTCCTGACCCTGGCAGTCTGTGCACCTTCCCATCTCTCACAGACCCTGACTGACAGGGGCCTTACACTCTCTTAAGGACCCTCGCCAACTGCGTGCCTCCCCTCTCTCCTGGACCCTGGTGGACAGGTGCCTTCCCCTCTACAAGGACCTCTGTGCCTTCCCCTCTCACCCAGTCTCCCACCAACCTGGGTCATGGGCCTTTACTTTGATCCAGGATTCCCAAAAGCTGGCATCTTATGCCTTCCCCTCCCTCCAGACTTCCACTGTCTAGGGGCCTACCCCTCTCTTCTGGAACCCAGACAAGCAGGACCCACATATCATTAGAAAACCCTGTATCCTTACTGCCTGTCTACAAAGTAGTCCAGGAGAGAGGGGAAGGTGCATTGAAGGCTGGGTTCTGGAGAGTAGGGAAGGAGCACAGGGCTTGGTAGAGGTGGGTCCAAGAGCAAAGGGAAGGCACATGGACAGTGGTGCTCTGGCGGGAGAACTGGGCCCAGAGGCAGCAGGGGTCCCTGATAGAGGGGAATGCCCATGGACACTGGAGTACTGGGAGAAAGGTGAATTTGCATGAGACACTGTACTCTAGTGCCCTAGAGAGAGGGGAATGAATTTGGTTTGAGGGGGTCAATCAGAGTTGAAGGATTGAGAGACCAGTTGGTGGGGTTGCATGAGAGGGGAAGAAGCAAGGGACCAGTTCAAAGGGTGTCCAGGAGAAAGAGGAAAGGGAGCAGAATTCGAGGGTCAGGGAGAGAGGGGAAGGCTTGCATGACTTGGTTGGCCACCTGCCAAGGCCCTGGATTTCCCTTTGGACATCAGCTAACTTCATGGCTTTCCCTCTCACTCACAGGGATAGCTGCACATCATAGCCTTCCCCTCTCTCTGCTCCCACATCATCTGGCCCTCCCACAGTCCAGCTCTCTTTAACCTCTCTGTGGGCGTCAGGCCAACCTAGTGACTTGCTCCTTACACTTTGCTCTCAAACCTATCACCTTCTGCCCACCTTCACCACTGATATTTGCCTCTTTGGATCCTGCACCTTCCCCTCTCAGAACACCACCTACCAAAGCACTGGCACCTTCCCCACTCTCAGATGCCCCCTCTTCCACAGCCAACATAGTGCCTCCTTGCATCTCTCCCAGAAAAGGCAGATCTATAGCCTCCCCTCAACCACCTACTGTGTGCCTTCCCCTCTCTCCAGACCCCACTCCA